>SNQJ01S0041832.1:41392-65178 GCA_010110895.2 Picea sitchensis
CTCGATCACATTAAATCAATATGAGTTCTTCTACCCAACATATCGACTCACCAACCTAAATGATAGTTACACAATTACATTGATGATTTTAGGGGCAATTTTCCATGGTTTTTCCAAAAAAAAGATTCACTAATTTCCATTTTTTCTAAAAATGATTCGCCCAAATTCAATAGAATATAATTATTTTACCTTAAAAATAGCCAAAATTTTATAGAAACTATATAAAAACCTTAGGAATTTCAATATTTTTACAAAAGTATAGCCAAACATTTTACATTTAGCATATTAAAAACTAGTAATATTAGCCCAGGTTTCTACATTTTAGTATAAATTTTCATCTTTAAAATTATCCTTGATAATTTGCGGGGATTAAAACTAGGGATGTTACAATGAGTTTAAAAATACCAATATAAGATGTGAAATCAGAGTATTCTTTGTCAATTTCAAAGGATCTAGCCAAAGGATTCACACTAAATCAAGCCAATTAAAAACCCTTTATCCAAATGTGTTGTAGTGAAAAGCATGTCCTAAAACGAGGTCCTTGAAATTTCAATTAGAACTTATATTGCCCATGAATCTTACAATGAAACAACATTCTTGGGAAAAAAATACATTAAATCAAACCCAAACAAAGCAAAGCATGAAGCAACTCACCCGATAAATCTAGAGATCAATTCACACAAGATCTACAAGAGCCTTATGTTTGAACACTGAATTTCACAACTCTATTATAAAGAAATAAGACGTAGATGGTTCACCATATAGAATATGATAAGATGTCATTTATCCAGATCTATTAACACTAACATCCTTGCATACTCCCTTTAATTCTCTAAGACTAAAATTGGCTTTGGCCTATTGAAAAAAGGAAAGCTCACTCACTACGGCATTGGCTAGCTGTTCTACAAAATGGTTTTTTTCGCCGGAATCCAGCGATATAAATTTACACGAATCACTATTTTTTGTTATTCAAAATCTATTTATGAATACAAAAATGGATTCAGCGCGTTGAAAAACTCCCAGAACACTCGGATTATACATAAATAATCACTCAAATCTACGAATCCAATAATTTCTCACCGGATTTCAAGCAAATATTCCCCAAAAAATCACCATTTCATACAAGCTTTAGCCTACAACCACTCACTACCCCACACCAACCTTCAACTCAAAACTAGGCCACAAATCCATAAAAATAAGCCAACCATCTCAACCAAACCATCCATTGAAACATAAAGGCTCCCTTAGTCTTCCATTCTTGCAAACTTCGAGTACCCACTTCCTAGTCCTCGTGACAAAGACAGGGTTAAAGTCCTCATTCGGCATTTAATCTTTTGGTGCACTGACTACCTACTTATATAAATAAATGCAAACATTTATTAAAAAAACCCAAAAATTCTTTCAGTAAAAAAAACACAGGGTAAAAGCAACATTATTAACAATTTTCCATTTCTTACACGTTTCACCTAATAACACTCTCTTACCATCTTGGCAACCACCATTCATTCCACTACTCTTCCGTACCTTCACAAGACAAAATAGTGATGTGTTTCCTAAGGTTTTAATTATTATTATTTTTGACCTTTTATTGATTTGAAAAATGATCAGACCCTTAACCTGATCCGTGGATCTGAAGGGAGATAAAGTTCAAAAAACTGGACATAACATGATCTGATCGGACGTGTGAATGAATAATGGAAGGTTTCCCTGTCTTTTTCTTTGTCCTGCTTAGTCTTATGTACAGAAATTATAATTATTATAATTATATTTGATTGTTTTTCTTTGTCGAATGTCATAATTATACAAGTGTTCATAATTATACAATTTTATTATTATTTAATTTTACTTAAAATCTCGTAAAAAAATTATTGGATCTACAAATTTAAATAGCTATCTCATCTAAAAACCCAAAACATAAAATGTTAACATTGCACAGTACCTTCCTCTCATCTTTTGCTTAACCTCCACGTTTCTTTCTCTTGAAAACCGTGGGTCATTTCGAATATGTAAAGCGCGTTGGGCATCTTTAAGTACTCTGAGCACTAGTGAAAAGGTTAGACCCAACACTTGCGGTTAGAGCCTGACACTTGTTGCAACGTCAGCGGTTAGAGCCGGGCACTTGTTCCCTACAACTACCAATCCTGAATTCAACGCATTATCTCATCCATCTATATCAACATGAGATTGGCGCCTAACATTAGTTGTCAATCCATGTCAGCATGAGATTGGCGCGTAACATTAGTTGGGTGATCAACGCTCACCAAATTATTTTGAGTTCCAAGTCATCCCCTTAACCAATTATCCTCATGCATTGTGCTTCGGGTCAACTGAGCCACTGTCTCATTTAATGTAATTCAATATTTTCTTAGAATTGTCCTTTGGTTGGTCTAGTGTTAAGTGGAGGTGTTTGAATGTGGATTTAAATTTATGGGGAGTTCTATGGTTGTAGTGTTACTGTTTTAAGTTTTGGATTTTTTTTGTAAGGATAGTTTCCCTCAACAACTACTAATCCTGAATCCAACGCATTATCTCATCCATCTATATCAACATGAGATTGGCGCCTAACATTAGTTGTCAATCCATGTCAGCATGAGATTGGCGCGTAACATTAGTTGGGTGATCAACGCTCACCAAATTATTTTGAGTTCCAAGTCATCCCCTTCCTCACCGAATATGGTTCCAAAATTCGAGAAACCAATTATCCTCATGCATTGTGCTTCGGGTCAACTGAGCCACTGTCTCATTTAATGTAATTCAATATTTTCTTAGAATTGTCCTTTGGTTGGTCTAGTGTTAAGTGGAGGTGTTTGAAACGACTTAAATCATAAGAGTCCAGTATGGTCACGTAGTGTTACTGCTCTAAGCTCCTGACTTTCTAGAAGTGATTAGTTTTTTTTTTTTCTAGGATTGTCCAGAACTACTGGATCTGCAGATTCTGATAGGGTTAAGAGACATGTAACTCCATGTTTTTCAGCTACTGCTGAATTCATTTATGTATTTAAAATGCAATTTAAACAACATCATGCACAGATTCCATCTTGAATTTATGTTGTTAGTCTCAAGTGAAAATGACCAAAACCAAGTTATATAGGACAAATGCCAAAAAATAACCAATATGATAAAAACAAGTTAAATGTAAATAAACTACATATAGATTGTAAAAAGCATAATATTTTTGCTCATTTGATTTCTTTGTCCCCTGTGTCATGACTTCAACACCTAGAGTGGTTAATATCACACTCACACTCATCACACACCCTTGGACGTAAAATATAATATTATAATATATAATAATAATATTATTATTTCAATAAAATGCAAATCATCAACATATACTTTGAGTGGGGTGCAATGACAAGAAATATGTAGTTTTTCCTTCAAAGGTTAGAGGCCTAAACCTATGAGGATATATATTCCTGCAGACCTAGGGGTCCTCAGATCCACAAACAAACACTGAGAGTCCTCACACACCAATTTAAATGTTCACCCTGACTTTAAAATTAGATTACTATTATTATAAATACAAATGAAAATAATATATATTTATATAGAAGAGTAGATTTTGAGAGTAGTACAATTTGGTGAGGTTTCTTCCTCAGAGGTCACAAGTCTAAATCTAGAGGGGATAGGCATGCATGTACTCCACAGAATTTTTCTAATCCATAAAATCATGTAACACATCTGGACACTGGTATGTGGGCTCTGTAGTTCCAAACTATTTCTACTGCTTAATTTATAAAACCTAAGAGTATCCAAGAGCCTGGAAGCCGATATACCAATAACTTTAGGACTCATCAAGGACTTAAGACGTCCCCAAGAGGGATGCCTCCACCCTTTAAGCCCATCACAACAGTTTGTGCCCTATATTTGATCTCACTAGTATTAAATTGAAAATCACTCCCACCACAATAGGCCCTAAGTCCTGACTCAGATAATTTCCATAGACTTTAGAAGTCAAATCGCTGTGTGGAGGGGGTCCCGGTCTCACAAACAGAGAGGGTCCTTTAATACAACCAAATGTAGGTGGTTTGGCTAGTGGACTCTTAGTGTTAAATGATAGATTGTGGGATAAACATAAAAAGGGAAACAAATTTACTCTTTTTTCCCACCCAAGTAGAAGATTCCAAGACCTGAAACCCACCCGATGTACCCTCACACAAGTATTTGCATGGAGTGATAAGTCAAGCAGCCTCCAAGGGACACTGTGTTTCTCAATCCTCAGACTCTCCTAAACTGAAGAGTAAAATGTCTCAACCAATTGTGCTATTCCATGGGACCCATTTTTCCACTAAGGAAGATTCGCTACTGAAACCCACCCTGTATACTTCCCCACATAGTGGCTCTGTGATGGGAGCAAGATAAGTCAAACTCAAGGGACATAGGTTTCGAACTCATGACCTCTTCCCGAACTGGAAGAGTGTGCTCATGTCTTAACTAATTGTGCTATCCCATGGGACCAAATTACAAATTTACTTATAAATAACAATAATAAAAATATGATATTTACATAAAAATATTATTACCCCTCTCTCCATCTAACATTCATTATTACCTCTCTCTTTATTTATATTTAGATTCATTTTAAATGATAAAAAAATTTACATGTCAAGAGATTTTATCTCTCGAAATTCAAAATCTACATTAATTTACACTCACTAATTTTTTTTTATATTCAAATATTAAATTCAATCACTTTGTAACTTAACTAACACTAAAGCACACATCCTTAAATTAAAAAATCTTAGTTAAGATCCTCGCCCATAATAAAGCCAATGGAGGTATGCAATACAATGGACATAGGGTTTTAATGTTAGCTAAAATGCCTCTAAAGGGTTTTTCCCATTTTACTAGTGTTTTAACTTTCAAGTTTGGAATCCAAAATCTGCCCTCTCATCATGTAGAAATTGTGATCACTATTTCAAAGATATGATTTCCAGTTTTGTAAGGTATTTAAATTGATTTAAAATGTCAAAATTTCTATGAGTAACAAATTGTTTAGATTTCTATTTTTTAAATATAATTTTAAGAGAAATAAGTGTTTTAATTAACTTTTAGACAACACCATGAACATATATTAAAAAACATTGTACACTAAGAGAATTAAAAATATAGCATATATCTGGTAATAACAAAAACACTATTAAGTAGAGGGTGGGTGGGTGAGTGTGAGTTATCATTTTTTAAGAATTAAATTTTGTGGAGTTAGTATTTACAGTGTGGAAGCAGGAACTTGTGACTTGATAGACATCCAAAAACACTTTCATATGAGGGTGACTTGGCAGACATCCAAAAACACTTTCATATGAGGGTCCCACATCAGGGGATGCTTATCTTTAGAATCTCATTATAACGAGTCAATATTAATCAATCAACATGCAAATACTCTACCTCCTTTGGTTGTGAACCTGTGACCTTCAAGGAGGAAACACATGTTCCTTGTAACCTCAAGGAGGAAACACATGTTCTTAACCATTAGACCCACTCAAAGTGCAATTGCTATTGAATTATTACTATTATAATAAACCAACCTTAAAGTGTCAATAACTCATTTTTGTTATTGCGCTCTCCCCGCCCGTGTTCAAATCCCCTATGAGATTGTGGTCCCTTATGATAAATATACTCTTGGGTTATAGGCCCAGATCAAACCTCTCATTTTTGTTATTGCGCTCTCTCTCTGCCGAGTTCAAATCCTCGATGAAACTATGACTTATTGTGATAAGACTAGAAGAATAGACACCTCCATTAAAAACATATAGATTCTTGCTAAATCATAAGTTATTGGTATATCTGACTTGCAAGTTGTTGGATATACTCTTGTGTTATAGACCCAGATCAAACTTACCAATTATCAATTTCCATAATGATGATGATGATAAAAAAAAAAAAAAACTGTTAAAAGTGCGAAAAGTCAAAAACAAAAGATTTAAGAATGTCATGACTAATTTGGAAACGTTTCACCCCAGTTCCCCAACGCTTAGAAACAAAGAACCACACAGATAGGGTTCTTAACAACCGAGAGCGGTTCCCGTGCAAAGGCCCTAACCCTTGGTATGGCTTTTGAAAAACGGTCCTACCATTACATGAGTCATGACCTTTGTGCAGGAAAAGCTGCCGGCGAAGGAAGGGCCTTTTTTTTTTCTTTCACAATACTACGAGTAACCTTCGAGCCAGCAGTGCATTCAAGTACTAACCCCAACCGCCATTGATGGCGGAAAGAAGCCGAAGGCGACTTTGACATAAGCGGGCGGGCGGGCCGGCAATGGGCGCCAATCATCCCCCCAGTCTGAAACCTTGGATTTGACCAGAATCTTGGTGTTATTTTCAAATTTTTGCTACCTCCAGGTGTCCACATCAGATGATGGGCACGGGCTTCGATGCGTGGATGTAGGGATACCATCATTGAATGACGAATGGAAGGAATAGTGCGTGCTGTTTTGTTTTTTTCTGAGAGGGAAAAGAGTTGTTTAAGCGTAAGTATGGTTTTAATTCCTAGTGGAGGGCATCTGCAGGCATGGGGGCTGTTTTTTTCTGGTGGTCATTCCCTTCATCTACGGCTGGATAAGCTGAAGGCGGGGTGCAGCCGAGCAGGTCAGATGGTGGGGATGGGGATGGGTAGGCACTAAAGTCTAGTCTACCAACAACGACTATCATGCATTATGTGAGACACTAGTATTTTGCCGCTGCAGTATTCCTCTGTTTGTCTGTCTGTGCTGTCCTCTGTTACAGTGTTTGACAATTTCTCACCTCAATTTAATTTTTAAAATTTTATGGGGAAGAGGAAAAGAAATCGGGATCGGGAGTTGGTTGTTAATGTAGGTGGCCCAGCTGGCCCTGGGCATTGGACGGTAATATGGAAGAGCGTGGCACACTGCACTGGCACTGCACTGCACTGCACTGGCACTGCGTGTGTGGGGTGCGTTTATATTTATCTTGCGGTCTCCTTCTACCCTTTTGGCTTTACATAGAGAGAATTGACGGTCCATGCATAATAACACACAGCCGCAGACGCAGACACGCACCACAAGATATTGCGGGGGTTGGGGCAAGCAATGAGGTGTATGTTTGTCTTGGTCAGAGAGAGAGAGAGAGATGAGATGGCATGGCCTGGACTTTGGGCCTGCCCATACGACCATTCTATTTGTTGTTCTTGTTGTTCCGCTTCCGCCAATGGGCTCCACGCCGCCCGCATACCATTCCATTCCCGTTTCGTCCTCTGGTTTATCGCATCGCCGTGCGGTCATAGCCATTCTGCAACGAAAATTCCTCGTGGTTCCGCCCCCTTATTCTTGTACGCCGTTGGTTACAATCCCCTCCCGACCTCCCAGATCGCAATCTTCGCCGACCTACCCTTGCCACATGAATCATCATCGTCATCATCATCACCTTCCTCTTCTTTTATCTGCCGTCCCCCCCTTCTTGGTAGACTAGTGCATATCTTCCTCCCCTTAACCCTCTTCTTAGCTCACCCCTGCCTCTGCGAATCTTCTGGATCTCCCTGGCTAGAGGTCTGCGGTTCGATTCTCCTCGGCTCTTTCCCTAAGAGGTCTGCGGTACCACAAGCTCGGCTCTTTCCCTCAGAGGTCTGCGGCACCACAAGCTCCTCCGCTGCTTTCAGGCCTTCTATCTGCTTGAAGATCTGGGAAACATGTCGAAGAAGCGCGGATCTGACGGCGAATTTGGCACAGAAGATCTGAGAAGGATGGCCATGAAGCATGCCAGCCTCAAGCAGGAATACAATGAATTACAGAGGGTAAGTTCGTAGCAGGCACCAGTCTAGGGTTTTGCCTTTCCGGGTCGAGATCTGTTTAGGGTTTCCGGTTGTAAATACTTAGGGTTTCGGGTTTTAAATCTTGGCTTCTTTCCTCGGTTCAATTTGCATGTAGCGAGCTTGAATTTTGAAAGTGTCTTTTTAGATATCCTCTTCGAGTCCGGGCCTAGCCTAGGCTGCCGTTTCTAATTGCGTTTTCAGAGATCAGCCCTCTTTATATTTTCTTTAAAATATTACGATGATTTCATTTATTCGTTCAGATCCAGAAGATATGAATGCGGCCGCGTTGCGGCTTCTTTTTGTTTGTAATTTTCTGAAATTATTTTGGTTTTCTTATCAGGAAACTCGGGCCATGAAAAAGAGGCTGCAAAGAGCGAAGCTGAAGAAAGATAATCTTCTAGCGGAAGTCAGGTTTGTCCTTCCCCTCCCGTTTCAGAGATAGATGTCTGCAGTCGAAGATCTCTTTAATTTTAGCTCTGGTAATGGCCGCCGGAAGGCCGGTGAGGGTTTTAGGCGTGCAAGCCTTAGGACTCTCTTTAAATTGTAAGTTTGGCAGTGGCCTCAGGAAGGCCTGTTTGGGATTTAGGTGTGCTTATCTTAGGATTCTGGCAATGGCCCTGGGAAGGCCCTGCCTGCGAGGGTTGTGGGCGTCGGCTCGCTAGTATAGTAGGGTTTCGGGAAAAAGTTCACGGTATGGTTCAGGGTAATAACTGGGTATGCCGTATTTTCTTTGTGAGTTAATCTTACTTCTTTTGATCTATCTGTATTGATGCGCTATGCAATATCTTGCAGATTTTTGAGAAAGAGACACAGGCTCCTAACGAAAAGGGGATCACAATTTAGTGAGGGCTCCCCCTCTCGGAAACAAACTCTTCTGGCCCAGGCTGAATATGCAGTGCCTCTGAAAACTCCTCTGGCAACGCAAGCCATACCCTATGAATATGACTATGCAACCACGGGAACCTCCTCTGATGAGGACGGCATACCCCAAGCGGTCAGGAAAGATTCATCTTCATCAATGGAGTTCTCTCATTCTCCTGAAACTGTAAGGGCTTGAATGCAGAATCAGAGTCTCATTAAAGAATCCGTGTCTTGTGTTACGGCTGTATGAGCAGGAATTTGTTAATTTCGTCGTCCATTTTTTGATGCTGTGCAGAAGCCTTTGGTTACAAAGGAGTTCCAAGTATTCTGGGAGCCCCTCAGGACAGCGGCATCCGCAGGCCGAGAAGAAGCTCCAACTATGTCTGAGACCGCAAAAAAGAAGCCTCCTCCTCCCCTTGTTGAAAGTGATCTAAATTTGTCCATATTCAAAGACGTTCCAAATGGATTCCTTCTTCCTAACAGGACAGGAAAAAGAAAAATCTCATGGCAGGATCAGATGGCTCTGAAAGTGTAATTGATTCAATGGCAATTTGTCCTTAGTTACAGGCATTCTTTAATTCTTTTCCAATGCGAGCATTGTTTAGGAAGAGGAAGATTCAAGTAGAAGTAGAGTTAATTTTTCTGTTAAACCGGCCTCCATTATCTCTGGGAGTCCTTTGTATATATAACTCAAGCTTAAGCTTTTTCATGTATTGTTGTTATTAGTAATCTGTCATTTTTTTATATATGTCCACTGCATGTTTTGAATCTTGAAGCAACAACTTTTGTTAACATCTTCTTATTTTAGAGTTTGAATCAATGAAAGAATATATGAGAAATGGATGTTAACACAGAAAATGGATATGCAACAGGAGGAGCTCACAGTTTGTTTAATGTGTATTAGATTGAGCCAATGATTACATCAAAACTAAAAGTAAGTCCATATATACATTCCCAAGAGATGCATAGCTGCATATTAAACCTTCAACACGACGATAATTATGCGACGCTTCTTATGCTAACATGTACCACCTCTTTCCTTAAAAACTCAGGCATCCTCTCTAATGCTAAATATTTCTCAGGGCAGTGTAGATGTATCTTGCACTCCAACGGTTTATGGAAGCGCTTCATAGCAGGAATACAAGAGTTTGATCTTGTACTGCATCTGTTTCTTAAAGTATTCAAAGGTTCATCTTTGTCAATAGGTATCCGTGCCTCGTTGGAACTGCTAGCCTTAATGGGTATTACATGAAAAGATGCTAATGCAGAAATGCTGCTCTGCCCCTTAAATGGTTTAGTGCTAATATAATCTAGATTGAATTACAGCCTTAATGTGTATTACATGAAAAGATGCTAATGCAGAAATGCTGCTCTGTCCCTTAAATGGTTTAGTGCTAATATCATCTAGATTGAATTTCAAATATTGTAGACTGTTTTAGTTTAATATTTTATACTTTTACGGCTTCGTATTCATATATGAATTCATCCATAGACTCCTTGCTGATTGAAAACCTTCTATCGGTGGCGTTTCCTATTACATGAAAAGATGCTAATGCAGAAATGCTGCTCTGTCCCTTAAATGGTTTAGTGCTAATATCATCTAGATTGAATTACAGCCTTAATGTGTATTACATGTAAAGATGCTAATGCAGAAATGCTCCTCTGTCCCGAAATGCTGCTCTGTCCCTTAAATGGTTTAGTGCTAATATCATCTAGATTGAATTTCAAATATTGTAGACGGTTTTAGTTTAATATTTTAGATTTTTACGACTTCGTATTCATATATGAATTCATCCATAGACTCCTTGCTGATTGAAAACCTTCTACTAGTGGCGTTTCCTAAACCCCATATATGAGTGGCGTTTCATCACATTTAGCGTGCATGACAAGTGTTCACGAGCTTCTTATGTGGAAAAAACATTATATTTCTCACTGCCCCGCACGCTGCAACCTCAACTCTGATAAATGTATGAGCCGAATATGTTAAAAGAGAAGAAAGGGAGGGACTTAGCAGTGTTTTTAAATGAAGACTCACAGTCATGCCCACAGTAGAACACATTTTATGATTGCATGGCAGTGGCCAGTCCCATATCTGTTGGGCAGTGTGGGCATCATGCTCCTTGTGATAACACTCACTTTTATCCTTCCGGCATGCTCGTGTTGGCGGTCTCATGGTACTGACGGAGCCCATGGCATCTAATTCTTTCAGTGGGGTGGAAAAAATGATTTTATAGGAACAAAGTGTATGAAGATGAAGTGTCAGATGTGTTGATAGGTCATTTTTTTTGGTATGAAGATGAAGTGTCAGCCCATGGCATCTAATTCTTTCAGTGGGGTGGAAAAAATGATTTTAGTGGAACAAAGTGTATGAAGATGAAGTGTCAGATGTGTTGATTTTTTTGTTTCTGTATGTGTTGATTTTTTTTTGTATGAAGATGAAGTGTCAGATATGTTGATAGGTCATTTTTTTTGGAGGTCACAGGTTCAAATCTAAGATGTGTTGATAGACCATTCTTTGGAGGTCACAAGCCATTTTTTTGGAGGTGACAGGTTCAAATCCAAGATGTCTTGATAGGCCATTCTTTGGAGGTCACAGGTTCAAATAGAGGAGTAGGATATGTAGACCTCCTTAGATTTTCGCAGTGAAATCACTGCTTCAAAGGGTTCCTTGCCCCCCACAAACAAAGAAGTCTCATGGTGTGTTGAAGATAAGCCACTCCTTGGAGATCACAGGTTCAAATCCAAGAGTAGGATATGTACACCTCCTTAGATTTTAGCAGTCAAATCACTGCTTTGAAGGGTCCCTTGCCCCACAAACAAAGAGGTCTCATACACCAATTTGGTGTGTTGAAGATAAGCCACTCATTGGAGATCACAGGTTCAAATCCAGGAATAGGGTATGTACATCTCCATAAATTTTAGCAGTTGAATCATTGCTCGGAAGGATTGCTTGCCCCACAAACAAAGAGGTCTCATATATCAATTTGATGTCTGACTTAGTTAGGACCTTAAAATTAAATTATTATGAAAAAAATAATATATAAATTTATTTGAAAAACTTGAAAATTTTGGATGTCTTTTATATGTTCTTATTTGTATTTTACCAGTACTGGATCTGTCTTCCTTCAAGCTAGTCACTTTACTCTGAATCTTACTTCATTTACAGACACTTGCATTGATAATTTTACAATACATCCTTTTATTCAAAGAACGGATGAAACAAAGGGGTTAATGAAAATAGGGGAAATTCATCTTACTTCATTTACAGACATCCCTTTATTAAAAAACGGATGAAACACAGGGGTTAATGAAAAGAGGGGAAATTCATCTTACTTCATTTACAGACACTTGCGTTGATGATTTTACCATACATCCCTTTATTCAAAGAACGGATGAAACAAAGGGGTTAATGAAAAGAGAGGAAATTCATAGCAGATGGAAAAAAGCTATAATAACACTAATTGATAGTGATTATTGTATTCGTTACAAGGCACACACTCCAAATACTAAAAGACGTTGTTATCCGCTATTAATAGGGGTAAACCTAGAAGTGGAAGTTATTTAAGGTGGCTATGGTCCAGTCAGAAAAAGAGGATTTCCAATGGTGGTATAAGAAACTTTGGTTTTCTTCGGTGATGGGGTTTAGTGTTTCTACTATATGTATCTCCATTTTATCCATGTAATTTTTTTGGTATTCTCATGAGCTTACGTAAGTGTTAGGTTATATAAGTAAAGGTTGAAATCTTGAAGTTTTAAGTGGTAAAGATAAAAGGTTTCCATCTTCCAATTTTAAATATTATGAGTATGTGATTTGGAATGAGGTGGAGTTATACCAATAGTAGTGAAGAGTTCGAATCCATGGTATAGGGTAATTGTATGAGTGAGGGAAGGTATTTAATCTTTTAAGAGTTTATTTTTCTCTGTCATAATAATAATAATAATAATACATTCAAGTCAATGAAAATGAATATTAAATATCTTTATATTGATAGTGATTTAGAAGAATGAAAAATATATTTTGTTTATAATTATTATGGGTGACATTATTAATAAGCTATAAAATCTTTGTATATAATTAAATATATAACTAGCCTTTAACAATATGAAATGGGTATCCTATTTGCAAAGACCACCTCTTCTCTAAATATGAAGATGGCCTTCATTTTGGTTATTCTAGGGGTGAGTGCACCCCACTAGGCCCCAAATTGACCTCTTCAAATGGGTATGGCAAAACTTTGCACCCCACCTCACCTTAAGAGGGAATTCCTCTCCTAAAAGGAAGAATTGTTGCCATTTTCAGGATTTAATGTGCATTCCTTCGTTGAAGGTACCCCATCCTTCAAGGATGTGGTGCTACAAGGGAGTCCAAGAAGGCCCTCTCTCCAATGCCCCAGATGAAGCTAGGACCCCATCCATCACTATAGCAGAATACACAACATCACATTTTGTATTTTACAAGGAGAATGGGTTAGTATGTAGGTTTGATGCCCTGTAATCAAAGTTGGTAGACCTTCATCAATGGAATTTTTGCATTTGGAAACCAAAACTAAAGGAAGAGGCCTACATTTATATGTGTTCTAAAGGCCTTTTCAATGTTGTTTGATATAGTTGAAGACAAAGATCATATCCTTAGCCATGGATCTCTTTTGGGGGGGCAAGTTTGGGCTTTGCATGAAGCCTTTGCCACCTACCTTTGACTTGTGTTGGGCTCCCTCTCCATTGCTCCCGTTTTGGTACAATTGCCTAACATTTTGTTGCACTTTTAGGGATATGATTCACTCAAGGATATGGGAGATGCATTGAGTAGGTTCCACTTCAGGAGCGAGGTGACCTAACAAAGCTACATTATGATCTGCTCGCATACGCGTGGATATGGACTTTAGCAGAGGATGTTTGATAGAAATCATGGTGGTGGAAAAAGATAACCTTTGGACCCAACCACTAAACTATGGACATGTAGCCTTTAGATGTCAGGCTTGCTTTGAAATACGACACATTGCAGTGTATTGCATTGAGAACCTTGAGGTAGGGCATACAAGAAAAGCTCCAAGGAAATGGACTTGGTTGGGGGGGGAGGGTGGGGCAAGCTATGGAGACTCAACCACTTGATAAGTAAGGACCCTCTAGCGACCACCTGACTAGTGATATCTCAACACATAGAGCAAGGGCTTGCATCCTTGTGTGCGACACAAGATCAAGTTGGAAGGAAGAATGCTCCTTGTTGGCACCCTAAGGTTTTGTAGACTGGCATGTGCCATAAGTTAGTGCTATGCATGCGTGCCATAAATCAAGTTAGTGCTATGCATGCGTGCCATAAATCAGCACTGCACACGTGTGCCATAAGTCAACATTGCATGCACACCAAAGAAGATGCATCATGTGGTGCCTAGTTTTGACACATGCTCCAACCCAAGATCTATTGCACACGCCAACTTGTTTGGTATTGCGTGCAAGGACTTGAAGAGATCACATGCATGTCGAATCATCAAAGATATTCAATAATCATTGTAACAATTTTTGTAACATGACCGGATCATGGTCAAGGTTGAGGTTGCGCTAATAAGTTTGTTATGATTGCCACACTCCAATAGACATAAGAGGAATGCATGCAAATATGCAAGGGTTGGGTTTTTGTTCACTAGTAGAGAGAAATTGTAGTAGCGCTGCAGAGATGAGTGAGAGTTCCAGTTATGCATTAAAGTATTTCTTGTTATGTTCAGAGAAGAATATGAGAGAGCAAGTAGATTTGGATTTGAGCACAATGTTCTCTGTTTGATGCGGAATGTGCTTTGCACAAGCTTTGACCCTCTCTATAGTAATTGTATTTGAATGCCACTGAAGATTATTAGAAAGAGCATGAAGCACCTTTTGTCTCCATCTCTTGTATATGTTGGTTTGAATGTATGTTTGCTTCGCTGTGTCATGCACGATACTCTTATGGTGGTTATGAATGAATGCATGGTTATATGATGATTGTTCCCTATATGTCTTATTCTTTTACAAGTTGCATGAAACCTATGGTCTTTGTAATTTTCATATGCTCAGAGACCTTCAATGTTTGAAGATTGAAAATGCTCTGCGTTCGATATTTGTTGGTCAAGCCTCATCAACCCCTCGGGTTTGAAATCCCTCGAACGCTATTCCAACAATTGGTTCCATTGTCGTGACCTTAAGGTTTTTTTTTGTTACACGTTGAAGCTTGAAAGACATGACGTGAAGACCCTCAAAGGAGGAGATACAAGATTGACTATTTGAGAAGGAAAACGAGTTCGCACAACTAGAGACCAAGGACACACAAATCAACTTCGAATGAGAGAAACAAAAATACATATACACAGATTCGCTACGAAATTTCTTTGTTGAATTTTGTTTATTGCATGCGGATAAAGGGATAGACAAAGATTAACTCTATAGGGAGAGCTCAAGAATCATTGGCTCGAGACCAAGATACAATCAATAGGGTGAGATCTATGGATAATAAGTGGGCAAGAATTGTCGACTTTTGGTTCCACTGAGTTAAGGAATGATATATTGTGAGGTTGCTACTGAGTGTAGCAAACCCTTCAACATTGTCGAAAGAAAATTTGCAGTGGACCTTAGGAGATTGTTGGAAGAAATTCCTCCATGGATCAAGATGTTGTTCGTGGAAAGGCCGATACACATGGAGCCCTCGAGTAGGATTGTCGAATAAAACCTCTCCTACATTCCGGAGAAAGGGGATGGAAAGAAGGGGAAGAAGAAGAGATTAAAGAAAGAGTGGATCCAACATAATATAAGATAAAGTAAGAGGAGAATGGATCCAAAAGAGCAAAGGAGAAAAAATGTCGAGTGATATGAAAGAAGAGCCAACCTAAGGAGGCAAGCCAAGCATAGAAGAAGATAAAAGACAACAAGGGGTGATGAACGAGTAATTAGATCCAAGATGAAGAGAAGAGAAACTACACCATAAGGGTAAAAAGTAAGAAAGATACCACGCATCGACAGAAGGCGTAAGAGGAAAGCATTACTATCAAGAGACGCACTCATTAGGAAAATAGTATAAAGAGAGGATACTGGAAGTAGTGGGAGTAGGATCGAGGAAAATGAAGTCAGATCCCCTTGGCTAGTAAGAGGAAGATGAGGCTCATAGCAGTGGCACCGATGCAATGAAAGATAGTGATAGAGATCTCCAAGGACCAGAGGCCTTGTAATTATGAGCAGGTTTGTGTGGTTAGAGATAGGGAGTTCTTTTGGATCCCTCATCGAAGAAGATGAGAGAGTATGGAGGAACCCCCTCTTTGAACCACCGCCCTTATGCATTTGTCATCCAAAAGAAAGAACCAAAGAAAGTACATAGGTAAGAGAAGTAGAATAATATAGATTAGAAGATACAAGTGAAGGAGAAGACGAAGTCAACAATACATTGCAAGAAAGAGTGTTAGTATCAACAACAACTAGTAGTCAGTTGGGTAGACATAGTTCTAGATCGAGTATGGAAAACCAAGATTCAACCCTCATGATTCCCACATTTCATGGGATGGGAAGAGATGATGCATAGTAGCATTGGTTCACGTGTGAAGCTATATGGTTTGTGAAAATAGTGACAAACAAGGCATCCAAAATCACGTAGCTAGAGACCACATTCAGAGATAGAGCTTTGATATGGTATATGAAGTACAAGGCTACTATGTTGGTGGAAAAAGCAAGGTCCCTGAACGAGATAAAGCAAGATATACTTAGGGAATTTCAGAAGCCTAAATCAGAATCACAATGTATAGCAGAGGTAAAAAAGATCAAACAACAAGTTGGAAAAACCACATGAGATTATGACTAGCGGTTTAAAATTTTGTTGGAGAGAGTGACATTTCAACTCCAGGACGTCCAACACAGAAAATGGTTTATTGTTGGACTCCTACAACACATTCGAGTTTCCCTCACCCAACAGAAAGCGATGACCCAAGTAGAGGTCGTGGAAATTGCAATGTGCTTAGAAGCTACGCCAAGAGGTGGTGAGATGTCAGCAAGACTGACACATGTACAATCCTGGTTCACGAACCTCACTATGTAACTGCAAGATATGGAAAAGGCTACAGTGGTACACGAGAATGTTTGGTGTACTACATGTTATGATATTTAGACACTTGGGATTTAGTTAAGATCAACTTGGTCTAATGTGTCATTAGGTAAAAGTGTGTTTCTTTAGTATGCATTTGTAGTTAAGTAATCCAATAATCATGATATTCTCCTCGATCTTAACGACTACATTGATCCATGGCTTGACCCCTGATTGTTCCACGATCTCTATTTAAAGAGTATGGAGGGTCATTTGTCAATGATCGATTATGAAAAAATATCTTGTAAATCTCTCTGTAATATTTTCTTTTGCATTAATAAATTGCTCCAAGTGGCCACATTGGTTGGGGCCGTTGATGTTTCTTCGTAGGTGTTTTACAACGTGAAAACATCGGTGTATTGATCTTTGATCTAGTTGTATGAATGGTTACTGAAGGTGTTTTTCCTCTTTTGGAATATTTGTGTTGTCGAACATGGTATTAGAGCGTATTTGAAGACGCGTTTCTGTTGTAGATCGAGATTGTGAAGTCATGTTATCTTCTCTTTGGTTTCTACCATTTCTATACATTTTTGGGCTGAGAGGATTGTTCCATTGCGTCTAGAGCGCTCATTTAAGTCATGAATGCTTTTCGTTTCACTTAAAAAGGTTTTCATTTTCCCAAGATACAATCATTTCAATCAGATCCAGAGGTATAAAACCCAAATACGCCCTTTTAAATTTTTGTAGAGTTAATATTTCAATTTTTTTCTTTTGGGTTTCTACTTTTTTCGATCTACGTATGCTCTATGCCACATGCTTCATGCAATCTCGATAAATCAGAAATAGATCGAAAAATATTTTCCTGTCTACGTATGCTCTTTGTCGCGCGTTCTATGCGATCTCAGTAAATTAGATCTAGAGGGAAAACTTGCATTTTCAGAGTAAGTTAACTGATATCTAACCCTTGTCGTCGTCGAGGAGCACAATTTTTTCGATGTGAAAATAGTTTTTTTATGAGTACGCTCTCCAAGGTTGTCTTCCACCACCACCACCACCACGACCACCATAACAATAAAAACAACAATCCTCATTCTAAACAACATAATATGTTTTGCACTGGCTCACTTGATTAAAAGTTACTTTTCTTCGTAAGAAGTCTCGAGTTCAAGTCTATCTTTTGTTACTTTTTTTTTTTTTTTAAAGTTCATCCATTCATTATAAAGTGCATTTCACTTAAGTTATAAAGTGAATCATTATTAAATAACTTTAAAATTTATTTCAAGTTATTTTACATGCAACTTTTATTTATAAAGTAACTTCATTGTAAAAGTGATTCTCGCGTATTCTATAAAAGCGGGTCACTTCATAAGTAACTTATTTAAAAGTGAAATTATAGATATAGTTAGGAGGAGCATCACCACATGGACCAATTTCTACTTACCATGTGACTCTTTGGTTACCGTTTATGCGTTTTTTCAAAATAGCATAACTTTCACATCCAAAATCCGTTTTCAGTGGCATTTTTTTTAAACAACCTATTTTTTCGAGATATTTCCATTAAGACTATTAGTTTTATTTTTTTTATAGCATATTTTAATATGGTATAACCCAATGATTTTTTTCTTACCAACACCAACTGCTTCCAATGGAAATCCCATATGGAGGATTTATTAAGAAGTAAAGCACTGTACCAGATTACCTTGGGAAAAGAAGAAGAATCCATTGATGATGACTATCATGCCAAATAGATTAATAAGAATGCCAGAGACCGTATACTGATCGAAATGTACATCTCTCCTGATTTAAGGTTTCATCTTCAAGGAATTAATGACCCTGATGATGCTTGGGAAAAACTCAAAACTGTGTTTGGTAAACACAATATTATTTGAGCCCATCAGTTGAAGAATCAATTACTGAATTTAATTCCAAATGATTTTCCTTGCATTGAATATGGTTGGACATATAGCTTTGGAAACAATTTTGCAGTTTTGATACATTTTCAGGGGAAAAATACCAAGTAAAAGAAAGTGCACCGAAGGAGAAGGAAAGCTAGGGAGCGCACAACTAAGGCACATCCAGGAGGACAGTGCACAAAAGGAGGAAAGTGCACAAACAAGAGAATAAAACAAACAAAAGGATAAAATCCGACAGAGAATAAAATATAACAGAAGGATGACAACCCGACATTTCAGAAATAAAAGAAAAATAGAAAAACAACATGCATATTGAAAAAACAGAAGAAATACGTCGAACAACCAATTGATTGAACTGGCCGTGCATTGCAATGAGGTATTTTTGGGATGGACAAATTAAGGTTTTTAGCCCTATATTTCTGTATAAATATGTAATGGGTTGGAAGATTAGGGGTTATGTCCAGTTCTATCCTATACTGTTATGTTATGTTCTATTCTATGTAGAGTTCTAGAGTTCTTGAATGTAACAGTCTGTTGATGAGGAGAATGAATAAAATAAATGTAAAATAGATGATACTGAATCTTGTGTTGCATGTTTGTTATATATTTTCTTATGGATTATGGATGGTTGCGTAGTAGATTAGTTTTATTTCACGTTGAATATTTTGCGCAATGTTCATAATTGTTACAATCATGAAGTAAAGATGAATCTAGAATACACTGATTATAGGACTCTGAATAATAAGTAAGTTAACACTGAATATAATAGAGTTGCACGCACACATGTAATAAGAAAGAATGAGCCGAGTGTTTTCCTCCCATTCCCTTACTATTGCATAATCATGGTTCTTGCAATCCCAATAGATACCTTGGGTGAGACTTTATCTGTGCAAGAAAGTGATGCTGAAAGGCCAATGTCTAATGGGTTTTGTTGGTCATAGATAAACCAAATCTAGCGTTTTACAATCTGTGCAAAGTGCCAACAACTGATTCCGTTTCTGGGATATTAACTAATGATGATATGGACATAATTGGTTACCAGATACAAGATACCATAGAAGAAATATGAGAATAAGTAGTAATAAAGAAAGAAGATAAACAAAAGAAAGTGTAGGATTAGCTAGGAGTATTCCAACATAGGCTGGAAGAAAAAAACATTATGACATAGCACAAGTCTGGGGAAGGACTGTCCACAGGGCCAAGGAGAGAAGAAGAAAGCGTGCAACTGACCCTGACACAACTAAGAATAGGGCATAGAACCTTACAAAATTTGCATACTTTCACTACTAATTAACGTACATCTACATAATGAAACAAGGATGACTTAGCTAAGAGCATGGACCATGAATCTTTCTGTTAACTTTTTCAAACATGCAAACATCAATTCAAATTAAAGGAAATTATTTTCACGTTGACCATAGAGTACAATAGTAGTGCCAAGGATGATTCATGCAAATGGAATAGTAGAATCTTTTTTCATTTATTTTTTTTAAATACTCAAAGCTCATCGCTCGTGTGATGACTTGAATTGTCGATGGTATTGATAGTTTGTTGATGGTATTGATAGTTCGTCACAATGATTCATTGCATAGTTCATCTCTTGTGCGATGAATGAAGAGCACCTTAGGTCATCGATGGTATTGATAGTTCATCGCAAAGATTCGTTGCATAGTTCGTCTTTTGTGCGACGAATGATGAGCACCTTAGGTCGTCTCTCGTGCGATGACATCCTTGGGTCATCTCGCGAGAGATGACATCCTTGGGTCGTCTCACAAGCGGCAACATCCTTAGGTCGTCTCAGCTGCGACGATATTTTTAGGTCGTCTCTTGTGCAATGATCTCTTTAAGTTGTCTCTCTCACGATGATCACTTTAGGTTGTCTCGCGTGCGACAACATCCTTAGGTCGTTGCTTGGGAAAAGATATCCTAGGTTTGTCACAATTTCCACGACACATTATGGGATGTTTGGGGGGTTCAAGATTCATCACCATATCCACGACAGAACGTCGCACAAGCATCGAAATGACCATGGAAAAATGACCCAAATTTACTAGTGTATTCTCCTAAAACTATCTCGAATTTCCTCTATCTCTCTTCCTCTTGACATTCCTAACCCAAGAAATGTACCCTTTCACTATTATGAATCCATCAAGTGTTCCATTTTTTTATTAGGGTCTCTTTGGAAAAGGTAATTAGGAATCTCACTACTGGAAAAATTAAGGGAACTCACTACTAGGAAAACTACCAGGAAAACAACAACAACAAGCTTGTTGTTGTAGTGGAACTCTCACATGACTTCACTCTTTAGGATTGACAACTTGGTTCTTCGGCAATCCTAACAACTTGATTCTTCAGTATTCAGCTCCAAAAACACTCTATAATTTTCCCTCCATTGTTTCTCTACCTCCAATGCTTTTATTCTTGTTTTTTGTTTCTTGTTCATGCAAAAACTTGACTGTCTAAAAATGCCCTGCATTGGCCATACACATTTCTTCTCCTTCTATTTTTTTCTTGAATTACACTCTTCCCCAAACTGATTTTACTCAGCCCCATGATCCCAATAACTATGGGATGTGAATCCTAACACCCACTCTCTTACATGTGTTTAATGATTGGATTTGTGAACACTCAATACAAAATTAGAAGGTTCATATACCAACAATAATTTTAGGAAGTGAGTTTGAATTAATATGCATTGGTATTTCACCCCTTGGACCCCTCTCTTAGACATTCTCTTAAACCCTCCTCTCTTTGATGGATTGCTAATCCCCCATCTCTTTATATGTCCTCCTAGCAACTGGCATCACATTTTATTTATTAAAATTCAGAAATACAATTTGCATATACATCGCTTGGCCACAACCATACATTATATACAAATTAAGCATTAATTAAACTGTGGATTATAGCAGGGACATTACATACCTCTCATCTACAATTATGCATAATCCTTGGTGCACAACACTATGCTAAAACACACACACATACACACATCACAATATTTATAAAAATAAAATTATGCAGTTTCACAACTCCGATAGCAGTTTCAACCATAATCTCTTGTTCCTCTCAAATAGTTGACCCAAGGAATGTACCCCCTTCACTATTCTTAGTCCATCAGGATGTACCATTATTTTATCAGGGCTTCAAACATAGGTTTTCTAGGAAAACTATGAGATGTAGTTCTAGAACTCTAGTTTCCCAAAATGGAGTCTTGCATTTTTATATTTTGTTTTCTTCAAAATTGTCAAAAATTTATGGGTATTCCTCCCACATAGTCTTCTCATGCTCCAATGTAGAGTCTTCAAGACCGTAGCAGGTCCAGTGGACCTTTACTAGATTGATAACTTTGTTCCTAATCACTTTGAACTTCCGGTCTAGGATTCAGACTGGTTCCACCCATAAGTCTCCTTCGTGTTCCAACTAGATCATAGTCCAATGAATTATGCGATCAGGTTCAGGCACATATTTATTTAATAATGACATATGAAATTCATTATGTACTCTCATGGATGCAGGAAAAGTTATCATGTATGCAACTGGCCTTATCTTCTCTAATATTTCAAAAGGCCCACAACATCTTACTACCAGCTTTAGGAAACTTCTTAATCTTAGTGAGATTCTTTTCCGCTTTCACTTTTAAAAATACATGTCTCCCACTTTAAAATCTCCAAAAGTATTGTTCTTGTTTACATAAATCTTATGCCTATCCTAGATAGCTTTTGAATTCTTCCTAATCGTTATCACCTTCTCTTCTATTTCTCTTAGAAAATCTAGCCCAATAACAACTCTGTTTGTTGGGTTATCCCAACTCATTGGTGTGTTACACTTCTTTCCATATAATGCTTCAAATGGGTTCATTTTTAATGATGATCGATACCCATTATCATAAGAAAAATCAACTAAATGAATATAGTCCTCCCACTTGTATGGTTGGTCCATCACATACATTCTGACCATGTCCTCAATTATTTTATTTCTTTATTTTCCCATCCGACTTTGGGTGATATGTTGTACTGAGATTTAAATTTGTCTGAAAGCCTTTGAACAAACCTTTCCAAGAATTAGATGTAAACTTGGGATCTCTATCTGAAACTATTTCCTTGGGCACTCCATATAGCTTAGAAACTTCTTTCATGTATATTTTTGCAATATTGGCTACCTTGTGAGTCATCTTCATTGGACTAAAATGTCCAACCTTGGTTAATTTTTCCACCACTACCATGATGGAATCATGTTGCTTCAATGTTCTAAAAAACTTTGTAATAAAATCAATTGTAACCACTTCCCATTTCCACTTAGGAATGAGAAATTGATGTAGCAGTCTATCTAGATGTCTATTCTCAGCCTTTACCTTTTGACATTCTAGGCACCTGACGATATAATCAACCACCTCCTCCTTCATTCTTGGCCAAAAGTATTGACTTTATTACAATTGCAATTGATTTTTGATATCCTAAGTTCCAAACATATGACACATTGTACATTATGTCGATACTATATTTTTCATCTCTTTGAGATTTGTCACATATACCTTGCCACTATACATGAGAATTTCATCCTCTTTCAACTCATAATATATAAATTCCTGCTATAAATTTCCTTCATGTAATGTTTCTTTTATTTTCAAATAGTGTTGATCCAAATTTGTTGCTTCTAAAATTCTATCTTTCAAATCAGTCATGTACATGTTGATGGATTCCAAATGCATCTCATGTGCTCTTTTATTGAGTGCTTCAATCACTTGGTTCTCCTTGCCTTCAATGTGCTTAATTTCAAAGTCATACTCCCTAAGGAATTCGATCCATCTAGTTTGTCTAGCATTTAATGTGGGTTGTACAAACAAATGTTTTAGACCACAATGATCTATTCTTAGCTAAAATTTCCTCACCATGAAGTAATGTCTCCACATTTTCAGTGCATGAATAATGACTGCTAATTCTAAATCATGGATAGCATAATTCATCTCATTCTCTTTTGATTTTCAAGACTCATAGCATACCAAATTATCATTTTGTGTGAGGATTCCCCCGAGCCCTTCTTTGCATGCAAATTTACACACAAACAATTCTTCATCAGGGTTTGCAATATTCAATATTGGCACATTGGTCAAAATGTCTTTCAACTATTGAAAAATTTCTTCACATTCAAAATTCCATTCAAATTTCACTCCCTTCTTTTGAAAATAAGTAATGGGGATTACAATCTTTGA
>SNQJ01S0041832.1:73224-95062 GCA_010110895.2 Picea sitchensis
CATCCCAGGTTCATTATGGGTTGACCGTCCTTGCTAATTATCTTGGGAGTTATTTCTGAAAAGGGTGGCTTAAAATATTTTTGCCTTTGCTCATTTTTACCATTCATCTTGTCATTCCAAGATTTTTGGAAAACTATCCTTCCTCTTCTCTACTCATAAATATGATTTTCTCTCCTTATGGGCTCCTCCAAAGTCTTGGGATTATCATAATGTGTATTTTCATTGTAGAAGGAGGGTAACCCACTCATAAATATTTGGATTTTGACCTTCTCATATTTTATAAAGCCCACATACTTCAACAAATCAAATAATATCTTCTCATATTCATCCATTGTCATGCTTCCCAGCTTGAGTTCAAAGAATGCTTTCATATTATTTTCATAGTAATTCTTTAACAAATATTTATCTTGGAAATATCCTTTGAACTACCTCCATGATACCCTTTTCTCATCAAGGTGTTTGGATTTCTTAAGATAATACCACCAAATGGTTGTCTTTCCTTGCAAGTGGTAGGTTGAAATTTTAGTTTCTACCCTTGAAGGGTAATCATGCAGCTGGGAATATTTCTTCATTTCCAATAGCCATGCTTCAAATTCTTCTCCCTTTCTGTGCTCTCCATTAAAATTTGGTGGCCTAATTTTCTTGAGTTTACCTTGTAAAATGTCTGACTCAGGCCTTCTCCTCTACCTCTTGATATAAGACACACTAGGGATGCTCCCTTGACCTGAAATTGCATGATATATCCCAGTGGATTTCTTTAGAGAGTGATGGCACGTGGTCATACTCCTTAACTACTTGTCATTCCCACGATCATCCCTTATTATATGGGATATGGATGCTGCCACTTGTCTAGCACTAGTTGTTGGCTTTATGCCAGAGTATTTATTGGCTTTCCTCTACACCATACTCATACTCTAAAGTATCTCTTCCTAAGCTTTCATAATATTTTCATTATCTTCTCTCTAGTGTTGCACTTCCCTCTGCAAGCTTCTCATAATGTTAGCTAGCTCCATAGGCTCCTCTCAACCTCTTCTTTCATTGGACATTGTTTCAACATTTCCCATGCTAACATGTATCCTTATGATTTCCTCTTCATGGATGTAAGATCCTTGGGCATCTTCCATAACTCTAGTCCTCATATAAGAACCAAAAAAAAATCGTGTATCTCTAAGTCTGCAAGAAAATGTGTAGGTAATAATTATTGTTGGAAACATGTATGCTATAAACATTTCATTAATTAGATTACAAGTTATTCATCATCTCAATTTACAAAAAACATAATGCGCTAAGTCAAATTTTGATTATTTTGACACATTCTTCTCTAAAGTAGATCCCCAATGATTATACTCATGCCTCATTTTGAGTTCTAAGTGAAAAGTTATAACTTCTCAAGTTGCAATTTCCACTCATTTCTTTCTTTTTAATGTTGTAATTTTTCTAAGAAACTGTAATGCTCAATTCAAAATTTTGGTCGACAGATTACTTCTCCTCCTCAACACCTTTCCATAAACTACTCATTTTCCCAAATTCAAGCTCTGAGATAATAGTTATGGTTTGGGAAAGTTTAGATTGTTTCACATTTTTACCTCCTACTACTATAGGTGTCTTCTCTCTCGTCCTGTACAGTTTCAACTATGAAAATTCCAAATTTGATTCCATGGATGTTTTCTATGGTCCATGATATTTCTAGAGAATTCTCCTACATCCCAAATCTTCTTTGAAGAAATAATTTATGCCCTACGGAAGTACATTGGTACTGTTAGCGTCAGAAGTCACTCCTGGATTGCTTACAGAAGCAGAGCCCAACGCCCATCAGTTTTATGTCACGATTTTTTTAATGGGGTGATCGAGTGGGTAAGGACTCAAGAAGATATAGCTTTAACTCAGGAAATCGGGCCTGGTATGTAAAAAGCAAGGGAGGTCTTGATCCAACTTCCGTTAGTAAAAGGATTAAAGGGTGATAGATGGAAGACTTATGAGAGGGGCGAGCAAGACTGCCTCGGGCGATAGGCCTTGAGGATGAAAAACTCAGAAGCCAAGATCCTCTTGGTCTGGAGCTTCAAGGAGCTGAAGGGGTGACTCGACTGAATCCTTCAATTCCAGGTCGTTCAACGTTGAGAAAATCACAAGAATCGATTAGAAACAATGCAACTGTTACAGTGATCCAACCTACATCATCCTACAACAGCTACAACTCGACTGGATCCTCCAATTCCGAGTTGTTCTAACACAGTAAACAAAGATATGGAAAAGAGGCTGACATCCATAAAGTAAGAAGTCTCAAATTCCTTATACATAAACTGGAGCGACCAACGCTTCATCAAAACTTTACAATTGAGAGCCTTTCTCAACCATCAATAGATCACAAAAATACAAATACTGAGTCTATATACTCAGGAAAATTCACCTCACAGAGGCGTGCCCAGTCACCCAAGGTTTGGTGTCCTTTCAGTCAAACTCGTACTGATATCCTTCTTCAAGCGCCACATTAACTGCACATTGCTCATGCGGGGAGGGTAGCTGAGCCATTAAGTGCCGAGCTAGCGTGTGCAAACTTCTCTGTCTATTCGAGGACTGCAACAAGGCTTCTTTGGAAAAATCGGTACACAGGACCACTTTGAGCAGACTGCTTGCTAGACCCTCCATACCTCACACTTAAATGAATGAAAGGAGGTTTCAACCACCCTTTCTTGCCTTCATTTATTGCAGGCAAGAAACATAATTGAAATCAGATTCGATGGCACCTGGAGATCGCAATGATCCCCTCTGTAACTGAACTCAGCGCCTTTGGACCCTCTTGCACAACTCTTTTTGTTTCCCAAGTGACCACAGGCTGTGTCCCTGTGCTTACTCTCAAAGGCGCTTTCGGTGTTCGTGAATAGGAAGGGGCTGATCCTTGTTTCTTGAAATCGCGATGAGCAAAACGCTGAGATGACTTAATTGGGCGCCACGCGTCCTCTTAGATCTGACGGTCTTGAACTCATTTGGTGATACTGTGGGCCCGGGTCATGGACACTCCCGGCGCCTCGCGCATTGAAAAATGACGGAGCTGTTCTTTGCGCCTTGAAATCGCGATGGGAGAAATGGCGAGGGATCTAATCGTGCGCCAGGTGTCTCCTATGGATGGACGGTTGAGATTGATTCATGATACCGTGGGTCCGACTCTGGGTGCTTTCGACGCTTTGGGGTTCGGGGTTTCGCAATGCAGAATGATATAGAACTCTCACCCTTCGAACTTGCGACTGTCGAAAAGCCGACACGACTAGATCTTGCGCCACGCATCCTTTGGATGGACGACTGTTATCCTTCCCTGCATATAATATGGGCGTGATCTATTTGCGCTAATTTCAGCGCTACTCCGCTATCCGCGATTTCTCACCGACCACCGATCTTCTCGTATGGATGAATCTAGACCGTCGACGATATAACCTTGCCCGCTTACTTGCTTGAAAACCTGAAATGAGATTTTTCCGCGTTGCGCTCGGGCGCTTCTCATGCAACCTGCAAACCTAAATACTCTTATGCCTCGGACAAGAAATGTTACTAACATTAGGCTCGATGGGGGATAGAGTCGTCCCTGCGATGCTCTAAGGACTCGTTTTGCAGTTCCAGTGCCTTGCTGTTGGGCGATGGAGTCATTTACAAAGCCGAAACACTAAAAATAAAAACAAAGAACTAAAAGGACAATATTTACAAAACACAGGGGCCACCAAAGACTCAGACAAAACATTTTTTAAGAAAATGCCCATTTACCGGGCTGTTGAAAACTTCTTCACCCTCCAAATCTTGCAACCTGTAAGTGTTATTTGAGAACACCTTAGAGATTTTGAAGGGGCCAATCCAGAGGGCGTCAAACTTGTTGTGTTTGCCCTTATCTTGTTTAGGAGCATCCCATTTCAGTACCAGGTCTCCTATCCTAAACTCTTCCTTCTTGGCCTTCTTATCAAAACCCTGCTTAATCCTTCGCTGATGGTCCTGAACTTTGCCTATTACCTGCTCCCTGAGTTGCTCGACTTCCACTAGTTGATGAATTCTTCTGATCATGTCATCAGGCTCCTCCTGATGATCCTGGAGGAATTTTTCTACAGGAATGGCTAGATGAGAGGGAAAAACAACCTCTGCTCCATAGAATAATTGGAAATGAGAGACGCCTATAGATCTCTTCATGGTCACTGGATCGGCCCATAGAGCGAATTTCAATCTTGAATGCCAGGCCTTCTTGTTGTCTTCTAATAGCCTTTTGATGATCCTTATTAGGCTTTTGTTGGAGGATTCTGCTAAATCGTTTTCTTGTGGGTAGTATGGGGTGGAGTGAATCAGTCTGATCCCGAATTTCCCACAGAACTTGTCTAACGGATCAACCCTGAAAGCGACTGCGTTATCAGTGACAATCTTACTTGGGCAGTCGAACCTTGTGACGAGGTCCTCCAGGAACCCAATGATTACCTTGTGGGAAGCACTCCTGGTGGGAACAACTTCAATCCACTTGGTGAAGAAATCAATAGCTGTCAGGATCCATCTGTGCTGCCCACTGGAAGCAGGGTGAATTTCTCCAATAAAATCTAGGCCCCATTGCTGGAAAGGTCTTGAAACAACCACATGATATAATGGCATAGACTTGAGTTGTTGTTTTCCTGCAAATATTTGACATTTAGTGCAAGCTCTAACCCCTCTATGGACATCAACGAACAAGGTGGGCCAGTAGTACCCGGCTCTGAGGATTTTGTGGGCTGTGGCCTTCCATAAATGATTCCCTCCACATAGGCTGCTATGAAATTCAAACATGATCCTGTCAGCCTCTTGTGGATCCATGCATTTTAAAAGTACCCCCATGGGGTATTTCCAGTATAAAATTTGATCGATAAGGCAGTATCTCACTGCCTTGAGCTTCAGAGCTCTTTCTTTGTTTCTTTGCAGTCCATCTGGAGGCCACAACTCTTGCAGAAAGTATATGACATCCTTATACCAAGGACATCGAGTCAATGGGGGATCCCTTTGAGGGTCTATTTCAGGCAGCCAACCCTGCTGAATTCCTGAGCATTCGTTGATGAAACTTAACCCCAAAGCTTGGAAATTAGCTTCAGCCAACAACTTGGCTAAACCTTGACCTTTGATCAATTTGGTAGGCTTTATTTCCAGGTCAAATTCCAGAATCTTGGCTATCGACTTACTCCTCCTCCCATCTATGTCAGGCTGAATAAGGATGTCTTTAACAACAGTTGAGGGGACATAAGCGATGATTTTTGATTGCAGGAAATATACTCTAAATGCCTTTAGGGCCTTTACCAGGGCATAGGTCCGTTTTTCCATAGTTTCATACCTGACTTCGACATCCCTTAATGTTTGACTGAAATAGGCAATAGGCTGCTCTAGCCCATCCTTGTTTGTCTGTAATAAAACAGTGGCTACCGTGTCAGGTGAAGCAAAGGAGAAAATAAGGAAATCCTTTGAGTAATCAGAACTGATAAGCACAGGGGCTTCAGACAGGGCCTTCTTTATTTGCTCAAAGGAATTTCGCGATTCAGAAGTCCACTTCACTTCATTTCCTTTCCTTAACATGGTTGTTATAAGTTTTACCTCCTCAACAAAGTTAGGCACAAACCTCCTCAGAAAATTAATCTTAGCAAGGAAAGATTGGACCTCTTTCTTGGACCTCAGGACTGATAAGGCTTGTATTGCCTCAACTCTGCTAGGGTCAATCCTGACTCCTTTCGCTGATACTATGTGGCCTAGTAACTTTCCCTCCTGCATGGAAAACAAAGATTTATTGGGGTTTAATGAAATGCCAAAACTCCTGCATTTCAGGAAAACCTTCTTGAGATGGAAACAATGTTCCTTATCAGATTTTGAAAATACTGTGATATCATCCAGATAGACGACCACAAATTTATTCTTTTCCCCAATGAAAGCTATTTCCATGGCTCATTGAAACGTTGCCCCTGCATTCATAAATCCAAAAGGAATCTTGGAATACATGAATGTGCCCCATGGAGTGGTAAATGTCGTCTTTTCCATGTCTTCAGGTAGAATAGAGACTTGATTGTAGCTAGATAAATCGTCGATCATGGACATCCTGGATGCTCCTGTTACCCTCTGCAGTATATGTTCCATATTTGGTAAGGGGTAGTTATCCTTTCGTGAGCTCCTGTTCAGGTTTCTGAAGTCTACACAGAGTCTGATTTCTCCATTCTTTTTCCTTATTGGTACCAGGTTGGCCACCCACTCTGAATATCTCAGTGGTATGATGATCTGGGCCTGCAACAGCTTCTTCACTTCCTTCTCCATGATAGGCAACAACATAGGATTGATTTGTCTTAGCTTCTGCCTAAATGGATTTGCCTCCCCTTTCAATGGGATTATATGCTCGATGACATAAGTGTCATATGTTTTGAGGTCTTTGTAGGTCCAGGAAAACACATCAGCAAATTCCCTCAAAAGTCCAATGTATTCAGACCTCTGCTCCTTTGTCAGACTTCTTGACAATTTGACAAACTTGGGCTCGGTGCCAATGTTGCACTGAATAGTACCAGCGTCATCCTCCGAGATTTTCCCCTTTAATGACACATCGTTTCTATCAAAAATCCTTTCCAAAGGAACCAGTCCCCTTGGAATATGATTGCTGGGCAACTGCACAATGCTACGCTTTGCAATCTTATTCAGGAAATTACCCCCATCAAGCCTTTCTTCAGAGACAGAGTCTTGGTCGATATGCATCTCTGAAAATTCTTCGACAGTCTCCAAGAACTTCTTGATCTCGATATCATCCTCAAATACCTTCCAATGCTTGATGTTTTCAGGTATGGAGGGCCTATATTTTACTTCTACATCATATCTGAATTTGGGCGGCAAAGGTATTTTGAAATTGCTTGTTGACGTAGCCAAGGAATCTGCCACTGTGTTCTCCTCTCTCGGGATGAAAGAAATGCTAAATGCTGAGAAGAAACTATCAATTAGGTCCCATACCTCATTTTTGTAACTCCTGAGTCGAGGATGCTTCGCCTGATAAGCGCCTCTGATCTACTGGACCACCAACTCTGCATCACCGAACGCTTTCACTTCCTGGATTCCCATTTCCCTTGCAACTCTTAATCCTAGAACAAGAGCTTCATACTCTGCCACATTGTTGGTAGCTTCAAATTCTAGTTTGTATGACAAAGACATGGTTTCCTGAGTAGGTGACACAAAAAATACCCCAGCACCAGCGCCTTCCCTGGAAGAGGCTCCATCAAAAAACATTTTTCAGACGGGGTAGATGGGGGGAGAAAATTCATGAGGAGTGGTTGGTTGCTTTCTGAGTTTAAGAGGGGGCTCTGGAGCATGAGTGAGTTGTAGTAGACTGGAACCTAAATCAGTGTCCAAGAAAAAAATAGGATGGTTGGTAGGATTAGCTTCATCACTAATTATATAAGCCAATTGGGCTTCCCTGTATAGCCTCCTATGTTCACCTCCAAATACTGGAATGGTATTATATGTGAGGTCCATCTGCAACGTTCCCCCTAGTATTTTTATCCAAGATATTGATAAAAACATACCGAACTTGGGGGAAACATCAACCACTACAATATCCATGACCACACTTTTCATGGGCAATTGAAACAAAGTCACGACCAGGTCTTTGATAACTCCTAGACATTGAATCTTTCTGGAGTCAAAGGAGTAGAGGTCATGATAGGCTTGGGTGACTTCTAGTCCTAACTCTTCCATGAAAGTTTTGGGCATGAGGTTGTGAGAAGCCCCGAAATCCATCAAGCAGTTATGCATTACCTTGTCATGTATGTTCAAGGAAGTGTAGAAGGGAGGGGATGAGTCATTCCTGTCTTCTACCATAGGACCTAGAATAACTGCAGGCTTTTCATCCTACAAATTGATGGAGTCTGTGGGAAGGCATGAGGCCTCGGACTATAAAAGATCAGAGAAGCATTTCTTGAACCCTTCATGTTTAATCAACTCGGTTAAGGGCATAGGGATTCTGATTTTTTGGATTTCATGCTCGAAATTAAAAGAAGATGTAAGCTTTGGAATTTCTCTTATTTCAGGGACATGACTCTGGACTATGGGAGAGAGAGGTCCTAGCTTCTTACCTCTGTGACTGTCTGCTACTTCATTGGCATGCTTCTTTGTTCTAGTGGACTGCTTAGGAACATCAGGTGCTACTGTCTTCTTCGTGGACCTTAGGTCATACCTGCCTTGGAGGCCACTAGTCTTGCTTTCCTTGCTCAGTTCATTTCGCTGACTGTCCATGAGAGACTCATCATATGCTGATTGATTGAGATGAGGAAAAGGAGGAGTGTCCCTGAAGCAATGGATTTCAGGATCTAGCTCATATGTTTCTCCCTCTTCTCCCTCGGTCACAAAGTTGTTTTGAAAAGGGGCTTGAATTTTCTGGTCTTCTCTATCTCTTCCCCTCTCTCTTTGCACAGTCGGGGAAGTAATATTGTTTGGCCTCCTAAAACCTCCTTTGTTTTCGGCATTTTGAGGGCCCTTGTATGCTTGCCTCCCTTCCACTTTCATTCTCTCCATCTCTGCGGACAAAGACTTCACCATCTTGGTCAGTTCATCCACTTGAGGGTGGGGCACCGATGGACTAGAAGTTGAGGCTTCAGATTTTCCCTTTCTTCTGTCTGCGTCGGCCTTGTTCCTTAGTCTATCAGCTGCTAATACATTGGATTCCACTTCTATGGCCGTGTCTTGCATTTGAGCTAAGGATAAGGCTCTTCTTTCTCTCAATAAAAGACAGAAATTGGGGCCAAATGCACTAGCACAAGAAATCTTGGCCGAGGCTTCTGAGGGTTTTATTTCGGCAGGAATTTTATTATACATCTTATTGAATATTTTGGAGAAGTCAGAGACAAACTCTCCTTCCATCTTCTTCAGAGACTCGAACTCTGTCATGTAATACATGAAATCCTTTATATCTCCCCACTGCCTCAGGAAAACACTATCCAGGGCTTCTATCCCAACAATAGATCCGGAGGCCAATCCTCTAAACCATTTCTTGACCTCACCATCCAGGATCTGGACGAAAATTCTCATCCAGACATCTTCATTTTCAATGTTCAAGTTATCTGCATAACTGTAGAAAGAAGCCAGGTGCTCTTCCATGGTTATGTCCTCTTCCCCAGTGAACTTGGGCATATATTTCAAGTAATCTCCAACAGAGAGAGGATTCATAAGATGGGGCAGGATTAAGGGGGCATATCTGGCAGTGACTATGGCGTCCATTCTATTTAGAGGGGGATTAACACCAACCATGGGAATATTAGGTGGAGGATAAATTGCAGGAGAAGGAGTTCGTGAGGGGGCTACTAGGAATGAGTCTTGAAGTGGAACGAGAAACATAAGGGGATTTAAGGAGAAGGCTAACGTGCTTAAGTAAGCAGGTGCTCCTCTTTATGCAGGAGTGGTAAAGATAGGAGTGGGAAAATATTCTATAGTCCTGGGTCTATGCTAAGGTACAACTTCAGAGGAGAGGAGAGTGACAAGGGATTCTCCCTCCAATCCCAGACCGGGAGGGGAAAACTCAGCAGGAACACTCCCGAAATTCAGGAAACGAGAAACCTTAGACGAAGGTCTATTAAGAAATTGAGGAGGAGAAAATGGAGTTCGGACAGAAGGAGATGGTGGATTACCTGGTTCAGTGGTGGAATATTCCTCTTTAGGGGCCTTTCCTCTTCTGAGAACCACCTCTGGATCAGTTTCAGGTGTAGCTAGAGGCAACTGTGGATGAGACCATGTGTGTCTACCTCTGAAAGCCACAATTATCATGGTAGGTTCGCCACAGTGGAGTCGTCACAATGGAGTCGGCAGGTGCATAGTAGCAATCTTCAAAGGCTCTGATACCTGATGCACCTTCAGAATCAGAGGCTCAATGTCGTTCAATCCAGGGGAATATTTTCAACTTCGTCCCCGGCAACGACGCCAGAAATGTTAGCGTCAAAAGTCACTCCTGGATTGCTTACAGGAGCAGAGCCCAACGCCCATCAGTTTTATGTCACGATTTTTTTAATGGGTTGATTGATTGGGTAAGGACTCAAGAAGATATAGCTTTAACTCAGGAAACCAGGCCTAGTATGTAAAAAGCAAGGGAGGTCTTGATCCAACTTCCGTCAGTAAAAAGATTAAAGGGTGATAGATGGAAGACTTATGAGAGGGGCGAGCAAGACTGCCTCGGGCGACAGGCCTTCAGAAGCTTGAGGATGAAAAACTCAGAAGCCAAGATCCTCTTGGTCTGGAGCTTCAAGGAGATGAAGGGGTGACTCGACTGAATCCTTCAATTCCAGGTCGTTCAGTGTTGAGAAAATCACAAGAACCGATTAGAAACAACACAACTGTTACAATGATCCAACCTACATCATCCTACAACAGCTACAACTCGACTGGATCCTCCAATTCCGAGTTGTTCTAACACAGTAAACAAAGAGATGGAAAAGAGGCCGACATCCATAAAGTAAGAAGTCTCAAATGCATTATACATAAACCAGAGCGACCAACGCTTCATCAAAACTTTACAATCGGGAGCCTTGCTCAACCATCGATAGATCACAAAAATACAAAGACTGAGTCTATATACTCAGGAAAATTCACCTCACAGAGGCATGTCCAGTCACCCAAGGTTTGGTGTCCTTTCAGTCAAACTCGTACCGATATCCTTCTTCAAGCGCCACATTAACTGCGCATTGCTCCTGCGGGGAGGGTAGATGAGCCATTAAGTACCGAGCTAACGTGTGTAGACTTCTCTGTCTATTCGAGGACTACAACAAGGCTTCTTTGGAAAAATCCGTACACATGACCACTTCGATCAGACCACTTGCCAAACCCTCCATACCTCACACTTAAATGAATGAAAGGAGGTTTCAACCACCCTTTATTGCCTTCATTTACTGTAGGCGATAAACAAAATTGAAATCAGATCCGATGGCACCTGGAGATCGCGATGATCCTCTCTGTAACTGAACTCGGCGTCTTTGGCCTCTCTTGCACAACTCTTTTTGTGTCCCAAGTGACCACGGGTTGTGACCCTGTGCTTACTCTCAAAGGCGCTTTTGGCGTTCGTGAATAGGAAGGGGTTGATCCTTGCTTCTTGAAATCGCGATGAGCGAAACGTCGAGACAACTTAATTGGGCGCCACGCGTCCTCTTAGATCTGACGGTCTTGAACTCATTTGGCGATACTGTGGGCCCGGGTCCTGGACACTCCCAACGCCTCACGCATCGAAAAATGACGGAGCTGTTCTTTGCGCCTTGAAATCGCGATGGGCGAAACAACGAGGGATCTAATCGTGCGCTAGGTGCCTCCTGTGGATGGACGGTTGATATTGCTTCATGATACCGCAGGTCCGACTCTAGGTGCTTTTGGCACTTCAGGGTTCGGGGTTTCGCGATGTAGAATGATATAGAACTCTCACCCTTCGAACTCACGACTGCCGAAAAGTCAACGCGACTAGATCTCGCACCACATGTCCTTTGGATGGACGGCTGCTATCCTTCCCTGCATATAATATGGGTGCGATCTATTTGCGCTAATTTCAGTGCTACTCCGCTATCCGTTATTTCCTTCCGACCGCCAATCTGCTCGTATGGATGAATCTGGACTGTCAACGATATAACCTTGCCTGCTTACTTGGTTGAAAACCTAAAATGAGATTTTTCCGCGTTGTGCTCGGGCGCTTCTCATGTAACCTGCAGACCTGAATACTCTTGTGCCTCGGACAAGAAATGTTACTAACAGGTACCAAAAAATATACCATGTACTATTTCAGTTGTAACTTCCTCATACTGGCTCTGTTTTGCGCTCAGTATAGCTCATTGGAAAGCTCTTTCTGAGTTCTTTCATTTTAAGTAGTAGATAATTTATGTACCAATGGTACACATAATTCTCTTGATTTAGACTAACTAAAAAAGTTTCTTAGGCCCTCAAAATGCCTTTGCCAATTTATGACCTTCAAAAACTAAATTTTTTCATAGAAAATTGATTGTTTTACTGTTATAACAGTATTTTAATCCAAGTTGTTGATCTCAAAATTAGAAGTAATCCTAGTTTTCTATCCACTAAACCTTTCCTAGTATTGTAAATGAATCTCCATCATTGATCACGAAGTCGAGCACGATATGGAATGTCTATTCCCCACATATCAAACTCCATTGATGATCAACATTTCCTTTGATGATAGACTTGTAAGAATTCACTGAATTTGTTGACCCGACTATCGGTGATCATAGATTTCATTTTGTTTCATGAAACACTTTGCCAATTTCTCCAACCCAACCATCGACGATAAAAAATTTCTTGGTTGACAAGGCACAACACGTGGGCACTAACGTGGCATGGCATGTAGATGATAATGTGGAAACCTAGATAACATGGCATGCCACATGGGAGCTGATGTGGAATGACATGTGGATGTTTATGTGGCATGAAACCTCACCCCCCCTCTCTCTTCATCAACGATTGGAAATTTATTTTGGATGAACGAAACACTTCTATGATTTTGTTGACCCGACCATCGATATTGATCGATGATTTTTCATGGGTGACCTAAACACTTCGTTGATTTTGTTGACCAAACATCGACGATCAATGATTTCTCTTGGTTGCAAAAAACATTTCACCAATTTTATCAACCCAACCATCAACGATTAGTGACTTTATTTGGCGAGCTAAATTTACTTATGAATTTCGTTGAACTCTGATACTTAGAAAATTTTGGACCAAAATATAGGAGGAATCTGGGTCGTCGATCTCTTAGTTAAAATGATCTCAATTGTTGATTCACCATACTTCACCCAAATCTGCCGATGAGTATCAACTGTTGATTTTCTCTATTCTTCCAACTCTGAAAATGGATCTTGACTGTCGATTTGAACCATTTTTTGAAACTCCAAAAATGGATCTCAACCATCGATCTACTCCATTTTTCCAAAATCCAAAAATGGATCTCAACCTTCGACTTGTTCCATTTTTACAAACTCCAAAATGGATCTCGACCATTGATCTACTCCATTTTTACAAACTCCAAAAATGGATATCGATCATCTATCTACTCCATTTTTCTAAACTCTAGAAATGGATCTCAACCGTCGATCTGCTCCATTTTTCCAATACCAAAAAACTTCTAAGTTTTTTATATAAATCTAGAATGAATCTAGGCTGTTGATCTCAAAATAAAATGCGATCTCGACCGCCGATCCATCAAACTTCCTCAACTTATTTAAGTACCATTAAAACATAAATTTCAACCTTCCAAGTCAAATTTAGCTCTGCAACCTACATATTGATGTCCTTGATCACCTCTTAGACAGTTTTGAAGGAAATTTTGACTTGAATTCTCTTAAAAATCTGGGTATTTCACTCTAGTTTTACCATTTCCCCCAATCCATCATAGGTGAAACTATGCAACATCGAATTTCTACCGAATTTGCATGGGTTTGGGCCCATACAAGCTTCGCATTGAACCTCGAGATTTAATACCAATCTGTAATGTTCCCCATCTTGAATGAGGTTCATTACATGTGAAATACACATAAAAATAAAATTTTCAACTACCATATCTTGTAGCTTACCAACTACAAGAAAAAACACATATTTAACCATTTGCTTATACCATTGTTTAAATGCAGATACAACATGCTAAACTAACATGAATACAACTAATAAATTCATCACAACAACATATAATTCATTCTCATACACATAGTAAAATGCACAGTAGTTAAACTCATAAAATAACTTAGAAAAAAATAGATAAACACTTATCTTTTTTTTAAATTGTCCAACCAACAACTTGGGACATACATTCCACCCAACCAAAGACTTGTTGTTTTATATCTCAACAACAAGTCACCCCCGAGATAGGGCTAGTAATCCACAAAATATATTTTCTCTCACTCTCCACTGATAACTTAGATAATCCCACAACACACTAGCATTATCTTATAGATATCCTGAATTTCCTCCAGCTCCTTGCCTATCGACCTGACCAACCCAAGGAATCTACCCCTTTACTTCTCTTAGTCCATCGATCATCCCATTTATTTATCAGGGTATTTCTGTATCAAATAATCAAGAATATCACTATTGGGAAACTCAAGGGAACTCACTGCTAGGAAAACTACCAGGAAAACAATAGCAGCAAGCTTGTTGCTGTAGTGTAACTTTCAAAGGAGTTCACTCTTCAGGCCTAACAACTTTGTTATTCTATAAGCCTAACAACTTGCTTCTTCAATCTTAAGCTTGAAAAATGCTTCAAAATTCACCCTCCATTGTGTTGGGGAATAGGATGGAAGATGGCATGAAACATAGAACAAAATACTACATATAATAGAAGAGGAACAAACATTTTGAAGATAGAGGGTGGTGTCTAAAGACATTGTTACAACACTTAAGCAGGTTGCACTATGATCAAAACATCAAAGTGCATGTTGCAGATCTTGATCTACATGATATATTGCACAATATCCATGATGATCTTGAACATGACTCAAGGGTCTCCTTTTTATAGCCTCAATATATAACCAACTTCCATAGAGTCTAGAATATATTGTCCACATGTAACCATTGGTTGTTAGAGTTGACTCTGCAAAATCCGCTCTGTCTAGTTGGCTTGATAAGGATGCTTGACCCGAACGCATATGTATCCAACTCGTAGTCGATTGTTTGGTTGTTCGATCCACTACCTGACTATCTTTCAACTGTTGGTCGACTGTCTCACATATAGGCACATCAACTACTCAATCGACTGGTGTAGTATTCAGGTTGATCACTAGACTAATTGTATCCATATGTGGGTCAACCTATCGACAAATGAATCTAGGATATGTGAGATGAACCATCAACGCTTGATGTTCCAATACTCCCCCCATCAACACACATCTCTGGAGATTCAATAGGTGAAATTACGTCATTATGACACCCCCCCATTATTGCATCTTCTTGAAGCTTGAGCATTGTGAGAAGCTTGATAAATCTAGATTTATATAAATGTTTGGTGAAGATATCAATAACTTGATCATATGTTCTACAATATGCAAGAGATACAACATTCTCATGAACCAACTGTCTCAAATAGTTATCATGGATCTCAACATGCTTCATCTTACTATGGGAAACCAAATTTTCAGTAACCTATATGGAACTTTGGTTACCACAGTAGATTGTAGTCAAGGTTTGAACATGAAGGCCAAGTTCTCCCAAAAGTTGGAAAATCCATATTTCTTCAGTACTTGCTTGAACAACACCAAAATATTATTCTTTTGTAGTTTACAAATATACTACCTTCTATTTATTTCACAACCACACCAATGATCTAGTGTTGTAGAAAAACACATAGCCAAAAGTGGACTTATGATCATCATTTTTGTCAACCTAGTTGGAGTCGGTGAAGCCAACTAGTGAATATGAACTTTGAAAATACTTGATACCAAAATGAGTGATACCCTTGAGATAACGGACAATTTGTTTGATTGCTTTCCAATGGATTTCTTTAGGATCCTACATAAACCAATAAACCACACAAACATCGAAGGAAAATTCAGGTCGACTATGAGTAAGATAAATAATACTGCCATCCTGTTTTCAGTAAAGAGTAGCATCGACTGTGGGATTTTGATAGGTTTTGGTAAGGTTTAATCCAGACTAAAAAGGAGTATCGCAAGGCTTGCAATCAACCATTTTAAAATTTGTTAATAGGTTCATCACATATTTAGACTGAGAAGTGAAAAAACCATCACAAAGTGGTAATACTTGAAAACCCAAAAAGTAATTTAGAGTACCAAGATTTGTCATATTAAAGTAGTCAACAATAAGTTTCTTCAATATAAGGATGAGATCATTATTATTGCTAGTAATGAGTAAGTCATCTACACATACAACAAAAATCAAAGTTTCTTTATTGGTATGGATTACATACAAACTATGATCAGATTCATTCCATTTGAAACCAATTCTAAGAAATAAACTTTCAATCTTAGCATACCAATATTGGGGAGAGTGCTTTGCGAATTCTTGAGTCAACAAACCAAATTTGAATCTGTCACAAAACCAAGTGGTTGTTCTATGAAAATTTCTTCAGATAGGTCTCCATGAAGAAAGACACTCTTCACATCCATCTGATGTATTTTCCATCTAAAATGAGAAGCAAGGGAAATAATTAGTTGAACAATGTTCATCTTTGCAACATGGGAAAATGTTTTAGTGTAGTCGATGCCTTCTTGTTGAGAAAATACCTTCTTAACTAGGCATTATTTATGTCGCTCAACAACACCTTTAGAGGTAAAGTTGTTCTTATAAACCCATTGACACTTCACAGTGTTCTTTCCTTGTGGCTGGGGAACTAAGTTGCAAGTATGATTCTTCAACAAATAATCAATTTTTGTCTACATGTGATGCTCTCATTCAGGTCATCCTTTAGCATCAAATTAGGTAACATGATTAGAGGTTCCAAGTACACAAGTCATCAAGGAAACACTGGCATGTTTCTCCTGACTCCGAGTTTGTCGTCCATAGGAGGCATCTAGAAGATCAGCTCCAACATATTCAATTGTCCTGCCATCCCATCAAGGTAGACAAGAAACATGTGAACTATGATTTACTTGAAACCATAGTTTGTGGGTGGACCATTCAAAATGGAGGACGATGGAATAGTCGACTTAGAGGCCGGTGATTTAGTTGAAACATGGATGATGTTCGATTGTCCAATAGAAGGATTGACGTATGGAATAAGAGAACTGGTGTCAGAGAAAACATCGAATGAATCTTCTTGGAGCAATCAATAAGAGACATTCGACAAATTGATGCTAGAAGACTTCTCATCAAACCATACATTGCATCTGATAATGATTTTTCATTTGAAAGGATCAAACAATCGATACGATTTCAACTCTTCAGAGTATCCCATCATGATGCAAGCATGAATGTTTGTGTCCAACTTGTTTTTTCAATCATCAATAATGTGATCCAAAGCAACACATCCAAACACAAAGAGGTGGCCGATTGAAGGCTTATTTCAAATACCATCATTCAATTGGATTCATGGAAGGAACAAATATAGTCAATATGAGATTGAGCAGATAATTTGCATGGTACATTACTTCATCCTAGAAGCGAGGAGGCAGATCCTTAGCTTGCAAAAGACATTTATCCATTTCATCTAACATTCAATTCTTGTATTCAGTGACACCATTCTGCTAAGGTGTGTGAGGGACCAACCATTTCTAGTCAATACTAGATTGAAGTAGGTATTCTTCAAAAGGTCGATTGACATACTCACCACTATTATCCGATCTTAAGAATTTGATTGGTTGAACACATTGGTTTTTAGCAAAGGCCCAAAGCTCCTTGAAATTTTCAAGGTAAGGTTCTTATTATTCATAAAGTAATCCCATGTAAAGCGAGAGAAATCACTAGTGAAAGTAAAAATGTAACTTTCACTTGCCAGTGAAGGTAGATTGATGCAACATACATCACTATGAACCAGTTCTAGTAGGTTTTGTGCTCACCACGTTTTTTCAGAGTCGAAAGGTGCTTGATTATTCTTCCCAAGTACACAACCCTCATAGAATCCCTTAGGGGAAAACACCTTCAACAAAATAACAACCATGTTTTGAGTTTCCAGTGCCTATAGACTTCAAAAATTTAGATATCTCAGTTTCTCATGCCAAATTTAACTTCACTTGTCGATATAGGAAAAAATTGCAATTGGTTCAGCGTCAAGTCGAGTTAGGTCATGAAACTTGTACAAATTATCTGTCGAGTCAAGAATTCCATTGATGGAAATCAAATTTACTATCTTCTTCTCATGAACATAGAATCTATCTGGACAAAATTCCACAATATTACCTATATTTGTTAATTGAGAAACAAAAAACATATTAGTGTTGAGATTGGGCACCTAATAGACTTCTAAAACCTTCCCATGTTGACAAGAAATGTCACCCCAACCAACAACATCCAGAGAAGAATCATCAACAACATAGATTTTCCTCCTCCTTATATTCATCCAACCACGTGAATGAAGAAGCATCATTATCCATGTGATGAGTGCACCCATAGTCGAATACTTAATCCGAAACAAAAAAATTATGATAAACATGACCCTAACAAACAACCTCTCAAAAACACGTTCAAGCCACAAGAAAAGAAGGGTAACAGAAAGACGAAGAACGACATTGGAAAGTGGTGCTATTTCCACAAAATCCCTTGGCTTAACACAAATGAATGTATCTCAAAAAAATCATTGGTGGCCAAGATGAAAGAAAAAGAGTCGAACCCTGAATCATAATCTAGTTTAGAAAATAATGGAAGAAGACATATAATCGATGCAAATGCCACTTCTACTATCGCTACTGCAACAATTAAACCAAAAGAACCAACATATCCTAAAGAGGGGGAGCAAATTTTTCATTCGCATATGGGGTGAAGGGTACCCCACTGCATTTTATTGTTGATAGTGGATACCAGAAGAACCTCATCGCAGCAAAGGTTGTCAAGAAGTTTGGATTGTCGAAAACACCACACCCGCAACCATACAACATCGGGTAGATTTTCCAGGGATGAGATCTCCGTGTCAGCCAACAGTTTCGATTGTCATACAACATCCAACCATATATGTGGAAGCGCCATGTTATTTATGAGTCTCGACCCCATAGTTTCATTGTTACTTTGGGGGGTCATATCTACAGAATACAAGAGGTAATTCCAACTATTGTCCCACCTAAATAGTGCCACAAGGTAGTATCTCATACTACAAAATTCAGCTTCTTCACAATCTGTTCAAAAGGTGAACAAAAGGACACTGCAACCTCAGTCCAAGAACCTTCTATCCATCAGAAGCAGGTTGAAAAGAATAAATCAAAGCGCAAAGATTCCTTCTACACACAGTCATCTCATCAAGTTCTCGACAACCTCCCACAAACCAAGCAACACAACTTCTCCAGCAAGGCAAGCAACTCACCAAGGTTCAGATTCAAAAAATGCTCCCCCTCTCCCTCAGGAACTCAATGCAATGGAGACCATTGCTTCCTAAGTAGGGAGGTTTAATCCAGGTGGACATTGATGGATACCCACCTATTTCAACTGGATCAGAACAATTTTCTGGCAATTTACTATTTTTAGTAGTTTTTCATGTCCTAAACTTCTGGGGCCATTTTGAGGGCCTAAACGACGATTTTTCATGATTGGGCACCTCAAAGATAGTAGAAGGCTTTGATTGAGCTCCAAAATGAAGCTCCTCATCGATACCTTTCCAACGAGAAATCGTGTGACCCAAACAAATATTGTATGCCAAAGTTACACCCCCGAGAAGTTGATACACCTAACTACCCAAAACGGGGTCCACAAAATTGTTGGCTTTGCATCTTCCGAGGTTAAGGTTTTGGATTTTATTTATGTTAAAAAGGCCTTTGGAGCCTTATTATAATAATCATCTTCTTTCAAATGAGCGTAGCCATCATATCTCTTCTCAGATATAAGCTGCCACCATTCTAGTGAGTCTTTCACTCTGTATTTATACAGTTTTGTACATTTCACTCATTAATAGAAATTGTGTATTATTGTATCTTTATGTTTATGGTTATATCTCCGATATATCTCTATTATATTATTGGATATCCGATATATCTCTATACAATTCTTTATTATATCTCTTCTCTCATTTCGTGCCAAAAATAATCTGGATCAAGATAGGCGCGTGATAAAATATCACAGATATCTCACAAAATGGATGGCAAGATCTCCCTAGGATCTACCTATTGATCCTAAACAAAACAAAAAACTATATTTATTTAGTCTTCCTATATCTAATATAAGCAATTTATATTATACCAAGAGAGTATATATTATTATACCTTATCTTTGAAAGTTGTCCTTATGTATCCTAGTTATTGTATCTCTTGAAATGAAACTTTAGTTCCTGCAACCTGTTTCATGCACATAAGAAACAAACAAAGACCAATATCTTTCTTCCCCTAGTGTTAGAAATCACTAATTCTTCTCATATCTACCTTGGTCTATCACTCATAAGATGAAATCCAAACCATTCATGAATTAAACAAAAAACATTTGGGGGAAAACCAATGATCTATTGATAATCCTACATAAATTACATCAAAATTCCATACTTTGGATGTTGATGCAATTCCCCTTTGGTTCCTTTCTCATTGATTCTCCTTAGCTTCTTGATCAAACTAGGCAATTTGATTTCTGGTTGTTGTGAATAGGAAAATCTCCTCTGCAAATGGACAATATAACACTACCAATGATTTCTCTTTCCTTTTCTCAAGACTTTTCTTTGTTATATAGATCCTTGGAAGAGGCTTGGGAGAGATTCTATATCTTCTAGAGATAACTAGAGACTCAAATGTTTTGAGTTCCTAGGCTCATAACATGAATATACAACTCATCGCTAGCTTATATGTTTGTAACTCCATGAATCTAAAAGGTTTGACAGATCATCTCTTGTTTCAATACTGCTGATGTGCGATGATCGTCATGTGTTGTCTCCTATGAGACCCGTGATGACCTCCAAAAAGGGCCCAAATATTGAGCAAAACGTGTATTTTGGATTTCATCTTCTTTTGAACTCCCTTCTGGCATGTAGGGTGGAAATTAAGGCTATAAAAAATTCCCCCTAATGTGTGATTTCAGGAAAGGAATGGATGGCCGAAACACATTAAAATTAAATAGTGTCCCTGTGAGGCAACATGAGGAAAGAGAAAAGGAGGTTCGGAAGTCAAAGAAGTTCTGCAATCAAACACCAAGGATGAGAGCATATATAGACAATCCCATATCTAGACATACTTAGACTCTAAAGAGTATCAAAGCATGGCCACCAAACAATACATTACAGATCCATGATATGAAATGCTAGATCATGGCCACAAAATAATACATGGTGGATCCATGTCATCAATAAGACCATATCCATGATAAAATACAATGTGGATCTATGTCATGAACACAATCATAGGCACAAACAAATACAATGTAGATCTATGACACAACATATATATATTAGGAAAACAATGAGCACGGAGGAAAGTACCTATGAAGTCTTCAAAGCACTCATATACAAGTGATATACTCCATCATAACTTGGGAGGGGATGTTATAAAGGAATGATGTGTCCCCAAACCCAAGGTCTTTGTCCCAAATCCCTATGGTACAAATCTACATCACGTGAATAGATGAGCTGATGTCGAGCATGGTAGAAACCGTCTGATTACCAGCCATTGATGTATTCTATTAATAGACGTGAGGGGACCCACAAATTATGAATATGGACCCCAAGGTACCTGGTACAATATAGTGAGTGTGAATAAAAGATCTTATTTCGAACACTCATAGAATAAATCAATCAAGAGTCATGCCGTCGAAGATTGCAAGATCGAAGGTACTATATGGTTTCTAGATCCCTCTCCTAGATAACGTGTTGAAGTCCAAAGGAAGAGATTCATCGAATGAGGACCTTAATTCATCCCCCATAAATCAACGTGAATCATACACCGAGAGATAATATGAAGAGAGAGTATCACCAAGTACAATTGACACATGGATGACCGACTTAGAAAGTCAACAAAACAGTAGATGGCCAAATGAAGGTGAAATTCCCTTGAACATATAGCACAACACAATGGTGACTTGGTAGAAATACACAAGAGTTGGACGGATATACTGCAACAATGCAGGAGCCATTGAAGCACTCTCCATGATGACTGGAAGAGTAACTAGTCGAAGGAGTATCTCTCACTCATATTACTGGCATGGCTCTTAGGCAAGATAAAACCAAATTGTATCATAATGCTTCTAACAAGTGCCACATTCAAGGGAGACTCAACTGATGCTGCCA
>SNQJ01S0041832.1:95072-108286 GCA_010110895.2 Picea sitchensis
GAAGCTCATGATAGTTGATGTCTAGATGAGGGCCTAGAATGATCAATAGTGAGCATATTGGCTATGTCACGAGATAAATGGGTTGGCGTGAGTGAGATTAGAGCCTTGTAGGAGATTCCTTAAATTTTTTAATTGTGTTATTGAGGATAAGAGAGTGCCACAATGGTTGATGGCTAGATGTTGGGATCCTCCCTAGGGGTGTAATTAGGGGACCAAAGGGACCACTAGAGTAGTAATGATATAGTTATGGTGGTCATTCAATGTAAAGTGGAATGGGTCCATTATGGATGTTATTATTAAATAAGATCCATTAGTCAATTAGAATGGAATACATGTAATTTGGCCTCATTAAAGAAAGTCCATTAGGTAATTAGGAGGTGGTTATGATTAGGGTTCTCTAGTTAGCGATAAAGAGAGACACAGTCCTTATGGATATGTATTGAAGTATATTGATATGTATTGAAGTATTTTGTGTTCGATCTTAGCTCAATGAGAGGTCACCTTACCTTAAGAGGCAAGTGAACAATAGTGGATTTCTTCCAAAAGGATCATTGTATAGTGTTGCCATGCATGAAGGGTATTTTTATATAATCAAGTAAATGGGACTTTACAATATTAAGCTTGGATATATTATATGTGATTTAATTTTTATAACTAAGGTATATAACAATTGGTATTGGAGCTCCTTCTTGGGAAAGAAAGTGGAAGAATTTGTTTTCCTTCTTTTTGTATATTTTTTCCTAAGAAAAAAAGAGGTAGAAACATTCAGATATATTCATGTAGCTTTATGTGCATAATATGGGAAAACCAAGTCTAGATTTCAATTCCTCTTGAAAAAACATCCAATTTAAAAAAAAAATGGTTCCAATCAAAGTCTAGGAAGTGGAAATATCGTTGATTTAAAGTAAGTTATTATAGGATCCTTTTTGTGAGAACCATCAATATTGTAGAGAATATATCTTTTGACAGAGAAACCATATTGCAACTAGACCAATGTCATTGGATAAATGATTTTTGGGGGTTTTATTTGATATTATGTTATTCTTTTGATCAATATTCAATGCCCCAAAAGCGTCATAGATCCAAAGAATGGAAACAAATTGGGAGGATCAAATTGCACACATAATACGAGAGCTTAAGGAGAGCTAACAACGTATTGAAATGTATCATGATATTAGTGAAGAGTATAAATGAGATATATTTTCTTGGTGGGATTCAAAGCATGATTGTGATGGTTGGTACATGAATAATTGTCTTTTCTTAGAAGATAACTACTTTCATTTTCCATTTTGATGCCTCTTGTTATAGGATAAATCGGTATATGCAGACACTAACATATCTCCTTAGATCCACCTAGATCTAGAACAAAACATGACATGACATGACGCTTTCCCTAAGTTACAGTCATTGAATTTGTCATTGAAGAAGGAATAAGTGACATACCTTTAGATATTGCTTCCTTATGTCTTTGTTGTCCCTGCTTCGCTTTGGTAGCCTTGTGATATCAGATCTATAATGACACAAATTGACCAAGGTGAAAGCAACAATAATACATTCAATGAAGACCTAAACATGTGATCAAGGAGTCATGTAATAAAATAAGAGTGATTTTATGGGAAAGAGACATGCCACTATATTATATTAAATTAAAGTAGAAGATACAAATAGAATGCCTTGATGTCGCAAGCATCCTTTCGGTGGTCCTTCGTTCAAACACACACACTTTCTCCACACTTGCATGAAGAAGATCCACTATGGCTTGATGGACAAATGGAAGCCTCAAGCATCAATTCAAATAGGATTCCTCACACAATTCTGAACCCATTCTTTCATCAATTCTCTATTCAATCTTGCTTAACCTCTTCCTTGAGAAACATTTCATTATATAGGAGAAGGAGAGATGGTTAAAGGGATGAGGATGATCCCACTAAATCTGAGAAGTCAGTAGGATGCCAACCATGCGAATGTCAACTCATTTTCTAGAAGATCCTCTTCCAGAACCTTCATAACCTCTTATTCCTTTTAAGCTTTGAAGCAGGTTCACACCCTGCCTATAGAGCAACTGCGAACCCCTTGCAATCCAAGTATAGAGTAGCCTGCGAGAATCAGGGTTTTTCGCACCCTAAAATATATGCAGCCTATGAAATCATCTTTAAAATATGTTTTGTAGAAGAAGACAACAATCACTTTTCTCAGGCAAAAGGTCCTTATGAGAGCCTGAACACATAACTGTAGACACATCACCAGAGTGACCAAAATAATGTGTAACAGAATGCCCCCCAAAGTATGAGGCTGGAACTCATGACAACCGAAATACTTTGTAAAATGCATGTGTGTGTCAGAAACAAGGATCACACCTAATCGGAAACCTGCAAACAATCAAGCATCTGCAGAATATAATACCATTTCTGAGGTAGGCATTCCCATGCTCATACTACAAGTGAACGAAATCACAAATGTAGGCCATGGCCACCAATCATACACTGTGGATCCATGTCATCAAAATGCTACATAACCACCAGGAACACACTGTGGATCTATGTGTTAGAAGACTCAGATTAGGACATAGCCACGCGACATACAAAGTGGATGTATGTGTCAATACAAATCATAAATACTCCATCACAACCTGGACCAAAAAGATGAGACCCAGGGTCTTCAATCTCATCGTCTGAAAGTACGAATCTAGCCATGTGATTACATGTGTCGAAGTCGAACATGGTAGAAACCACTTGATTACCAGTCATTGATGAAAACTGTTAACAAGTGTGAGGGAAATCACCGTTGATGTCAATGAATCCCAAGGTACCTAAGTAGAATCCGAACGAATTTGAATAAATGAGTTGAAGTCGAACACTCGTCGGGATCTCTCGATCAGGGACCAGTGATGTGAATCCATTGTCGAAAGCGAAGAGACCTGCCATTAAGGCATGCAGGTTCTAAGGTACTAAATGATTTCTAAGTCTTATTCCCGAATAATGAGTTAGAGTCGACGAAAAAAGACTCGTCACAGGAGGGCCTTGATGTATCCCCCATCAATGAAATGAAATAAGTAACATATTTTAGGGTAAGTCAAAGTATGAATATGATTTGAAATGGACACAGGGAAGGCCGACATGGTAAGAATTGACAACTGTAGATGGCCAACTCAATGGCGGGCTTGTTTGGACTTCTCTTGAATATACAAAAGACACGACAATGGTCTTGGCAACATTGACTCAAAGACAACCCAAGATATGACCTTGTAGCAATTCATATGAGAGACAAATGGATTTCCCAACCTAGATTCAAATGACGAACATGGGGTGTCATGTTCAAGAGCGATGCTTACTACCACTAATACAAATGCAAAGGCATATCCCTTTCCCAAAATTCCCCCCACCATTTCTGGCGAGTACCTCTTTATTTTTACACAATCTTGAGGAGGATAACATATGCTTGTTGATGTAAGATCATCCTTCGGACGACTCCCTCGGAGTATGTTTAGCGAACCCTAGGAAGGAGTGGTTCGGTCCCATAAGGACCTTTCAATGTTTGTTTAACGAGTCCAAAGATAGAAAACTCACGGGTTTTTCATGTTTTGAGAGTTTGAAAAACACTTAAAGAGAACTCTCCCAGTTATTTTTTGTAAATTAGTTCGACGAGACCAAAAAAGTGATAAACTATCACTCATCGAACGTTTTCTTCAAATACTTTTACGAGCATGAAAAGAACAAGATCGCTCGACAATATTTTCGTTTTTATGGAGCGTAAGGATACGAGTAAGGATACGCCCTTACTTTCATTGTTTTCTTGTTACCATGACGAGTATGAAAAGACGAAAAAAGTATACTCGGTTGCATTCTCATGTATTTTCGAGTGCGAGAATGAACGAAGACTGAGCTCGAGGTTTTTCCTACAAAACCCTAAAAAGGTATTTGTGCATGTGATGGATAAAGAAGAAAAATGCTCGTACACCATCGTTCAGGCTTCCAGGTCATCTATCCGGGAAAAAACCATACTCACAAAGCCATTAGGGTAATAGGTTTTTAGGCAAAACAATAAAAATAATATTAAAGATCAATGAAAAATAGTAAAAAAGTGAATAAATATGGATGAAAAGCCCTTTTTACCATTTCATTGTTACTTTGTCAAAAAACTTGTCCAACACACCTCTTTTTCCCCAAATTTCTTCGGTTGATTGTGGGAGGTACAAGCGGTCATTCAGCAAATGGTTTCGGCCAACGAGGTAATCTCCTGATTCTTCAACTTTTTCATGGATCACATTTGTTTTTTATTGGCAGATTTTAGTGTTTGAGTCCATTTTGGGGCCGGTAGGTGCGCTCATGCATTCTCGCAGGTGGGACATTCAGGACCTACGAGAACCTAAAGTTTTCGTAGGTGGGCTTCAGTGCACCTGCAAGAATCTCACGTTGTGTGAAAGCTTCTCCTGTGAGGGCCGAAAAACAGATTTTCGTGTATGTTTTTGCTTAATAAAAATTTATTCAAGAGGTTAAATTGAGTTGTTAACTTCCTTCTCATGAATCCATTGCATGTATTGATCATCATGATGTTGGAATGGAGGGAAAGAAAACATGAGGAGGATGATGCCATTGCCAAAAATGATCCAGGTACAGTTGTTTCCCTCCGAGAATGTGGGATTTTAAAAAATTTCAAGATCCAAGGCATGAGAGGCCAACTCAGGTTCTTAGAGTACCTGGTCCACATGTGGGATGTGGATCAACAAGTATTTCATTTAGGGGTCCACACACTTACACTAGATATCAAGGATATCTATTTTCTTACAGGGTTTTCACGACATGGATACCATGCAAGTCTGACCAGAGGTAGAGGCGGTGGACTTCCTATGAGTGAGTATGTTCATCGATATTGTGTTCCTGAGGTGGAGAGAAGCAAGGGTAAATTTTCCATCTGGGGTGTTCAAGATCTGACTCTACGGACTATCTTGTTTACCATTGCACACATGGTCGGGAGCGCGGATCCGCACATGGCTCTCCAGAGCTATTTTCAGTATGCAATAGAGTGCACCGAACCTTGGGTTTTCAACTAGTCAAACACAGTTCTTCATAGCATGAAGAGGAAACTGACAAAGTGAAAAAGCGGTAACCTAAAACAGTTCGGGTACGGGTCGATTTTGGTGTCTTTCATCCTTGATAGGGTCCCACTACTGCGTCTACAGGTAGATTGGGGTTTATCGGCCCCACGGGATCTGAGGATGATGAGGTGGTGTAACCTCATGGATCGACACGTAGCAGGCCCTATAATCAAATATAATGATTCATTTTTTGACTGGTTGAGGCCCCAGATGTTGATGATCGATGACTATGCATATGTCGGCTTTGATTTCCGAGGAGATCCGAATTTGGTTCTTCCCGAGGATGCTCAGTGGGGTGACTTAGGTAAGAAGTACACATTTTGTTTTTTTAATGTTTTTTGTAAATTTTATTATATAAAATGTTTTTATGTTTTCGATCCAAGGATTAATAAAAAAAATCTTTTGACGATATAGATGTGGGGCCATATCGACCTCCAGGAACATCTCCCATTCAAAGACGAGGGGAAGTGGCTCCAGTGGCAAGATGGGATGCTGAGGACTACGAGGCAATTGAACAGAACTTAGAGGGACTAACTGCAGATGTCCCAGACATCTCTATTAGGGAGATCCCGAGATGCTATCAACGCCATACTGTGGGCATGTCTGAGGCTCTTAGTCGACTTCTCCGTAGGGTAGCCCGAGAAGTTGTATGTTACCGTGAGCGTCATCCGTGATGCTAATTTGTAGAAGCCATGGGCTTCATATATTTTGATATTTAAGTCTTTGGACAAAAGCTTTTTGTAAAACTTTTGATCGTTATATATATATATGTGGATTCTACCGGCTTATTTTGTTTCGTATAATACATGTGATGTGTGATTGGTTTTATAAATGTCTCAGATGTTTGTCTAACACATAATTAGCTAAAGCATCAGTCAACATATTTAGACATCTAGGAATGTGCTGATATTCGATATAATCGAAATAGCGTTCCATAAGGTGAATTCGTATATATACCCGTAATAAAGTAGGACTTCAGATAACATAGACATTACTTAATTGTAGTACTACTAGTTGTGAATCAAGTCATATAACCAGGTGACGAATACCAAGAAAAATAGCATCAGTCAACAATTCGATGAGGACGCTATATTCTGCGATATTATTGGTCGCACGACCAAGGAAAAAACCTCGTATACTGATAATTTTGTTTGTAGGTGCATAAATTGCCCATGCAGCAGAAGCAAGGTTCCGAGTACTATGACTAGCGCCATCGACGAAGCCAATGTGGGGTAGCAAAGACTCCGACATCTGGAAACCAAGTACAATGCAAAGTAAGCGGCCGAGGGTAGAAACCAAATAACGAAAAAAAACACACTAAAGTAACACATGAAAGTATGATACAATAAAATACAAGCACTCATGCACAGATGACCTAAGCATAGTACTTCTTTAAGTAAATCCCATTTCTAGGTTCACTCAAAGGGACACCATCATAGTCCACTAACTCGTAGGCTCCTTTCTCCAACACTCGTATGATGATATAAGGACCTCGCCATATAGCCTCAATTTTTTCAACTCATAGCAAATCCTGATCTTGTTCATAAAGGAGAAGTAGATCACCTTCAGAGAAAACGCGTGGTTTGACATGTTTGTCGTATTGGGATTTGACACGTTTCCTATGGGTTTCTATAACTAGAGTGGCATCACGACGGGTTTCGTCCAGTTGCATAAGATACAACAGACATTCTTCTTCAGCAGAAGTGTTTGGGAGAAGTTCAACGACTAGATTTAAAGATGGTATCTCACATTCAATCAAAAATATCGATTCTATACCATAAACTAACTGGAAAGGTGTAAACCCGGTATCAGACTTGACGGATGTCCGGTAAGCCCACAATGTTGAAAACAACATCGTGTGCCAACTAGTTTTGTGAATCCCTATCATTCGTCGAAGCATGGTAATGAGGACTTTGTTTATTGCTTCAACCTGGTTGTTGGCCTGTGGGTAATAGGGTGTTGAGTTTTCATGGCGAAGACCCAACTTTTCAGTGAGTTCGGACATCATGAAGTTTCTAAAGTGGCTACCGTGATCAGTAATGATAGCTTGGGGAACACCAAATTGAGAAATGATATGATTAAATATGAATAGTGTTGCAATCTTTCCCGTATTGTCGAATGTAGGCATCGCCTCGAACCATTTCGTAAAATAATCTACAACTACAATAATGTATCCATGCCCCCCGACCGAGTGAGGGTGACATGTCATGAAATTGATACCCCATTTCGCAAAAGGTCCAACAGAGACTACAGGGTGTAGAGGAGCAAGGTGTGATCGTATTTTTTTGTTGTATTTTTGGAAAGCGTGGCATTTTTGGACAACGATAATACAATCTTTGAATAAAGAAGGCCAAAAATACCCAGCTCGTAAGATCTTTTGGGCAGTAGCATACCTAGACATGTGACCACCACATGCTCCAGAATGGAAGTCATTCAAGTCTTTCTCGGCTTCATCAAAGGTGAGGCATCATCAAAAAATGAAGTCAATCCCACGACGATAAAGAGTATCACCGAGGATAATATACTGACGGGCTTGGTAACGTATTCGACGACGGTCAATGCTAGACAAATTGGGCTGGAAAGTCTGAGTCTGGAGATATATAATGATATCCCCATACCAAAGGTCATCGGAACTGATCAGAAAAAGGGATTCATCGGGTAATGAATCCTCTGCTACATTTTCCGTCTCAGAACAGGGAAGGTCACATATCAATTCAGCAAACACCAAGGATTTCTTGGACTTAGCGCGTTCGAATTCTAAGTCAAACTCCTGGAGTATTACGATCCATTTGGACTATTTCCCCCCTAGCAATTGGCGTGTAAGAATGTACTTCATAGTGTTGCAGTTGGAAATCACAGTAGTCTTGCATAAAAGGATATAGTGCTGGAAACGTTGGACAACTTGGACGACTGCCAAGGCCAGTTTTTCAACATGTAAATACTTGGTTTCGGTAGTCGTGAGACTCTGACTCAAATAATAAATGACATGTTCATCATGAGAATCGTCCTCTTGGAATAGAACCATAGCAATGGTAGAGTCTGAGGCTGCGAGATAAAGGAAATAATATCGACTGTAATTGGGTGGGAAAAGTAGTGGGTTATGGTTTAAAGTCAGTTTTAAAGCGTCGAAAGATTTGTTGGTAGTAGTGTTCCATACAAACTCAGAACCTTTCTTGAGCAGTCGAGTAAATCCGAGGGTTAACTCAACATAGTTTGGGATGAAATGACGTAGAAAGTTTTCCTTCCCTTGCAAACTTTGTAGCTGGTGAAGTGAGGAAGGAGGAGGGAGATTGAGAATCACCTCGACCTTCAAAGGATCTACCCTGATCCCTTGACGTGAAACAAAAAAGTCTAGAAGTCGGCTGGATTCTACACAAAAAACACATTTGTGCAGGTTTAAGCGTATACGGTCAAACCGACATCAAAGGAAAATGACTCAGAGGTGTGTTGGATGATCTTCACGGTGCATGGAATGAGCCGGTTGGTCATCGAGATATGGTTGCACAATGTGCTTTATATCATGAAAGGCATAAGACATAGCAAGTTGAAAAGTCACGTCGGCATTCTTTAAACCAAAGGGTAGTTTCCGGTAGGCAAAAGTGCCCCAAGGACAAATAAAAGCGGTCTTGTGTTGGTTGGAGGGTACAATATTGATTTGATTATATTCAGAGAAACCATCCATCAAAGAGAATATTTCACTCCCGGCATGATCGTCGACGATCTGGTCAACAAAGGGGGTAGGAAAGTTGTCTTTAGGACAAGATTTATTAATATCCCTATAATCAACGCACATGCGGATCGTACCTTGTTTCTTGTTAACCAGAACAAGGTTGGAAACCCATTCAGTTAGAGTCGTAGGGTAAATAAAGCCATCTTTAAGAAGTTTCTAAACTTCAAGCTTGATAGCAGCTGCTTTACACGGGTAGACTGGACGAAGTCGTTGTCGAACGGGTTTAGCGCCCGAGTATGTCTTAATCTCGTGTACAACAATGTCGGGGTCAATACTCGACATTTATTCATATCTCCATGTGAAGACGTCACAAAATTCTTGAAAAAGAGACTTGTAGGTGACAACTTCGTCGTTGGAACATGAAGCTCCGATATGCACATTTTCGACAACTCTAGGTTTAATAGATATGTCGAGGGGGATGGTGGGTGGGATATTACTTAAGTTCCCTTCGTAGAAAATATCGTGTGTAGACTTGGGAACGGTAGAAATGACGACAACGGTCAACGGAGTCGAGATCCGTTGGTAACTCTCAATGGTGTGTTGTTCCAGGAAGAGAATGGAACGATGATGTCCATCATCCCAAGGGGTATCTTCCATGGACATAACAGACATAATCATCTCATCTATAGGAAAAATGATACTGAATGGATTCGGAGATAGATCACCAAGAGAGGGGGTAGAAGGGGTTACTGATTGAATGGCTTGATAAGCAGATTCGACCAGACTCAAAGGCATTTGGTCGCCATAGTGAATATGATCACCGGGGTTGGGTACTATCCATGGGTCATAAGACACAGGGATTTCTCGAACAGAGGTGGAAATCATGTTGATCGAGGCGACAAACAGATGTGGAACATCGGGTGGTGGAATGGGGAAAGTACCCATCAAAGAGGAATATTTAAGAAGACCCACACTAACATTCTCATATCCAGGGGGCATTTTTGCAATGAAAGGTACGTTGTTGGTACGTGTATCAGAGTTAAAGAAGGCCAATTGGTCCACCATAATTAATTTTCCATGATGTGGGAAACGTACGACACGAAAAAGAGTGGACACAACTGCACGCATGGAATCGATCCAGCTATGGCCAAGTAAAAGGTTGTAATCGAGAGGAGCGTCGAATACCTCAACTTCAACGTTGACTGTTTTGACTTCTAACGTAATTGGAAATGAAGGGAGGACACCGTAAGGCTTAAATCCAGAGCCATTAAAGGATTTGAGCGTGTTGTGTGATTCGGTTAAGGGAGGAGAGTCGATGGCTTTCCAACAGGTAATAAACATGACACACGTCGATGTACCCTCATCAATAATTGTTCTACAAATGTTCTTGTCGGAGACAATAACTCTTATTTGAAATGCGAGTTGAGGGGGTAACCTTGGAATGTGATCTTCCAAAGAAAAAATTATCAAATTTGTATCCGTAGGGTCGATTCCACCAAGAGATTTCAACAGTACCTTCCATTATGTAGGAAAACTCTAAAGGACTTCGAGGGTTGACATCGTAGACGGTGCTTGGGCCAGATCTTCTACAATATTGTAGTTATGGGCAGCACGCGCATGAGGATTGAAAGAAGACTTTCTAACAACACCCTTTGGGGGAGGGCGAAGAACTGTATCTAGGCTCGGTCGTTCGAGATGAAGAGGACCTTTGGTAGGTGGAGCCGAGGGAGATGGTTGGACCAACAAAGGAGGTATTTCATCAACGTTCTCTTTGGAGGAAGAATAATCTTTGGCTCGAGTGGTAAGTGTGATGTATTTCTTCTTTGAATCACCTGTACACATTAAGACATAGGATGTAGTGGAGGGGGAAGGTTGGTCATGCATGACCAATTGGGCCTGTTGTTGAGAAGGGAAGGGTTGTGACAACACGGCCGGAGTAGGCGGTTTTGGGTTCCCTTGAAGGAACTTAGTAACCTCAGATCGTCATGGACAATCCTTAGTGTAGTGATCATCACCACAGATAAGACAAGGGTATTTGGATTTGCGCTTATCCTTATCGTCAACAGGTTGTGTTTTGGTCTTCTCAGATTACGGATTAGTTTTATCCTCCTTATTCTTACCCTTCCCTTTTCTGGATTTATTCTTTCTGGCAGGGGTAGATTGAACATAGTTCACCTCAAAAGTCTTGTCGACGGGAGGAGTAGGAGACGAAGCATGTTGAACATTATAAGAAATGGACTTGGGGTTGGTGGTAGAGGCTTGTGCAGAGTGGGGTTGGGCATGGAAAGTGCCAATCACACCATCAGACGCATGAGAAGCAGTAGGAGTGGTTGAAGTAGCGGTAGTATAAGGATGAGGTGCGTCAAGGAGTAAATCATAAAGAGTGCTCGTTTGTGAGTAAACGAGGTCAAGGTATTGAGCACGACTTATCGCATGTTCTTCTGTGAAAAATCCACCCATGGAGATGTCATGAGTGATGTTATTTGCGAATGATTTCGTGAAACACTCTGCCAATAACTGATCGGGAAGCTCAAGTTTGATGAGACGTCATCTCCTTTGCCACTCGTGAATGTGATCAGAGATATGAGTGGATTTGGTTTGTTTTAAAGAAATCAAAATTTTGGTTCCCATTTCGTAACAGATCGGTAACTAGTAGTGGGTGAGGAAATCCATGGCGAGGGTGTTAAAGTCAATGAAGAAGCCTCATGGTAATTCTATATACAACTTCATGGCGGAACCCGTGAGAGTTCGTTGAAAAAGACGTAATCGAATAGAGTCACCCATCAAAGAGTTGGATGAACACCAAAGGTGGAAAGTCATGACATGATTGTTTGGGTCCTCTCCTGGTTTACCATCGAACTTAGGAATGTCGGATGGTAGTTTGGTCGGTATTACGTGCCATTGAGGAGAGTGTCTGATAAGATCATTTAAAATTCTAGACAGATCAGGGAGGTCCAGGGTGGCTAAGAAGGGTAAGTGTCTATTCACGTGGGGGTACTGGTGATTTTGGGGAGGAAGTCCTGTAGGTATACCAGTAGGACCGTAAGAAGTTTTCATATAGTTTGAAGATCCGAGCATATTTGGTTGTTGGTGTGGAGGCATGTAATTTATAGGGTTGTATTGGTTAGGGTTGTTCCCTTGAACAGGGACATTGGGTCGAGCGTTTCTAGCCTAAAATGGGATTGGACGAACTTGGATATGGTTTGCATGTACTAGGGGGTATGAAAGAGCTAGCTTGAGGTTGTTTCCCCCCAGTCGATTGAGGATTATTTTGGATAAGATAGTTCCAATACTGGGCCAAGGCTGCAGGTATGTTCTGTCCATAGGGTGGGGTAGGTGGGGGTTTCCCTCCAATCGAGGGTTGCGTCCCAATTTGGATTTGACCTCCAAAAGGGGATTGTGTTTGGCCTCCAGGGTGAAATTGTCCACCAACAGGAATCTGGTAATTAGGTGTGAAATATTGGGTGGTGCCACTAGGGTTGGTTCCTCCGATAGGGGATGGAAGAGGCCCTCTGGAAGGGGTCCGAGGAAGTGTCATAATAAAACCATGAACAATATGGTTCCCAGAAGGAGTGGAAATTCTAGAAGTCTCGGATGGGATTTATGTAGGAATGGGAATATAAGCATTCAACGCATGATATCTGGGGGGAAGTGTTGGGGTGAGTCTGGGCAAAATCTGCGTACCAATGGGGGCTTGTCTAGCCACCGTATTCCTAGTGGGAATAGTCGTAGTATTTGGGACCATTATATAATGGGTCGTTTGAAAGGGGATAGTCAAGATATGGTTGGCTGGCTGAGCGTCTGAACCAGGGAAATAATAGGAAGTAGTAAAAGGTATCGCATTTGGATCGAATGTTTCGGGCGGCTCAGGTGTGATAGTGATATCAACGCCTGCTCCTGAGCCAAAGAGATCCTGTCTAAAAATGCCAATAGTCCAAAAAGGATCATGACCTTCAGGGCCTGTGAAAGGTCCGGTTGGTAATCCAGAAGACTCAACAACAATTTCACCGGATGAATTCACTCGAACAATACATCTCACAGAGTCGGGAGGAAGTCGCAAGCCCTCTAGAGAATCTGTAATTCAGAATTGTTCTAAAGAGTCAGTTCTTTCCACTCGTGGAGTGGGAATGTCTTGGACTTCACTCTGTTGAGGAGAGACCTCTAGTGAGTTGGTAGGAAAATGTTGAGAACCTTCCATATCTTCTGGGGGTATTCCTTTCATTCTCTGCGAATGACGTGGAGGGTAAATGGTGATCGAGATAAAATCTTACACAAGAAACTCAATGTCCAACTTATGGAAACAAACAACACGCGCTAGTAAAATCTAGGAATCAAAACCAAGTAGACAGGACCTTCCTATTCCGAAGTCACTAGTTGGTGATGAAATCCAATGTGGTGACGTCGAGACAAGAAGGGGCTGGGCTAGGGTGGAAAATTTACGTTGATGAC
>SNQJ01S0041833.1:0-15871 GCA_010110895.2 Picea sitchensis
ACTAATAGTGATGGTGATGCTCATGATCTAGTCATGAAGTAGTCTAGATGACTATATTGATGCTACCGGGTAAATGGTATGTTTTGTGCTCAAGTCCATTACCTGTAAATACCTCTCTAGCTAGGAGGGAGTGTTAATATTATAGTAGCTGCGGGAGGTATTTACCTCTACATGTGAACCTGATGAGAATAGAAGACTCCGGGAAGCAAGAGAAACCCTAATGAGTTGGCTAATAAACCTAGAAGCCTTGTCGGCTTAAGAAGAGAATTTATATTAGGCTATTAGCCTCCAAGAGAAGAAGTCGGCCAGAATTAATAATAATATACTGAATAGACACATACCCAGAAAGAGAAGATGGCCTCAGTAAACTGGCATGATTACTATAAATACAGGGCACCAGTTCTGATTTGACACATCTCAGCAGTTACAGACAGAGCCAGTTATGTGCAGCAGTTTCCCAATTGGTGCACACTGCAGTTGCAGTTGGTGCACAGGTTTGGAGGAGGGTTGCAGGTGTAGCTGCAGCAACAACTAGTTTCAGTATTGGCTTTGATATCTCTTGGCTAGAGTTTGGAACATATGATCAGTCTTTTGTGATGCGCTACTCTCTATTTGGATATCTAGCCTAGGGTTTCCTTCCGGATGAATTCTCAGGTCAAGGTTAAGGTGCTTGGAGAGAGGCTTCGGCCTGTGGTTGGGTGACGAGGGTATCGTCAATGGTAAAACGAGCACACCATATTCTATATTCTAACAAGAACAACATGCATCAACCTATTAGTCTTACTCACATCGCAGATCGAACCCTAAGTACAGATCAACACAATAACAATGACAAATACACATCGCACTTAGAAGCATCAATTATATCTAGCACATTCAACATACATAAAGCACTGAGCATGCATAGATCTCTCTATCATACATAAAAATCAATGCACTAAGTAGATTCAGAGCATAAACATCATAGCACAAAGAAAACCATCAACACATGATATACATGGTTCACCCCAGTGTGGGGCTACGTCCACCAACTGCTTCTTCTTCTTTATTAGTCTTCAATATCTTACATTCGTCTGCTCCTATGCACTAAGCCACAGATCCAAGCTTCACACTAGACATGTGATCTGCGCACTACATACCATATCCACCTTCCCAAAATCAGGTCAAGGCATAGAGCCAACTTCTCTATCAAGTACATAGCCTTACATACATGATTTTTTGCACAAAGAAACTCATAACTACTTGCCTCTTGCACTTAGCCTATCACACACTTCACATCGCTACTTCTACCTTACAATATTATTTATACTTTTACATTTACAAAAAGGCCTAATCATGGGTAAACCCATGGGCCTACATCCCATAACCCATTACAAAACCCTAAGAACCCCATGCTGGGTCCACAAAGCCCACAAAACAAGTGAGATCCCGCGATCTCAACTCTGCCTGGGCACTCCATCTTCGACCAGCCTTTCGATGTCCAAAAAGTGGTCAAGACTGACCAATGTTTCCTTAAAACTTGGCCAAGGGCCAACAGGCCCCCAACACTCACCTGTGACTCGTCCTGAGTCACTCAAATCTGGGCAGTGCTGCTTTGAAGTCCTGGAGCTTAGCTCGAGCTGCTTCAACTTATTTATTCTCCTAAGCGTCTTTATTAGTGAACTCTTGAATCATTTTCTCTATAACAGGCCCTTCCAAGTGTTGTTCCATTTTCGCAACCACTTGGTCCAGTTGCGAACCTTGTCCTTCGATCTCTTCAAAAAACGCACAGGCTTCCTCCTACATTGGTTTTAGTCTCTGTGTAAATTCCATTACTCTACCCTGGATGACCGTAATCTACTGTTGGACCACACACTATTCTTGTGATCTCTTCATTCTCTAGACTATAGTGAGTGACTTCATCTGCGCTTGAACTGTCAGTGCTTACTGCTGCGCCTCCTGTAGCTACGCTTCCAACTTCCTAAGCTTTGGGACTTCTATGAGGAGTTTGTAGGTCTGCGCGCTCCTATCACTTAGTTTCTTTCATTCTAAGGTGCAGACCTTGATCCTTCCAAATATTTTCTTGGGAGCTTCCTCCCTCTAGTCGTGCACTTCCTGCAGAGTGCTTGGTGCTGCTTGGATATCCAATTACATTACCCTTGCTTGAAGCTGTTGGATAGTCTGAGAGAGCTTCATTAATTGAAATTTGGCTGCCTCGTGTTCCTCCTATGCCAAGGCTAGCACATAGAAAAGTGTTCTACTCACCACTTCCTTAACTGCAGTCTGCTCTGCGAGCAGCTGGTCCTTTTCCCTCTGTATCTTTTATTTTTCTTCCTCGAGCATCATCCGTAACTCATATTTTTCATTCTCATACATTGTTACACAATACTGCGCAACTCGTAGTTTCTCTAAGATATCTTGTTTTTCTTTCTTCAGGGCTTCTATAACCTTTTCCTTTTCTTCTTGGACTCGCTGAAGTAGAGCCTCTGTTGCATCTGCAAGTCTTCAAATTTGGGCTAGCTCATCCCCCAACTCTACAACCTGTGACGAAGACGGCATAGTGGGGACTGCGCTGACTGAATGAATGGCTTGATGCATATCCTTTAGTTCCTTCTCGACTCATTCATACATCTCCTCCTGATTTTCTCCATATCTCTGTAATAGGTCCTCAGACGCATCCTCCATTGCTCTGTGGACTAGACTAATGTCATCTTCCATGAGCGTAGCCTCTAGCTGGGGTTTGCTGGCACGAGTCTTCTTTCTTTTTGAGGGTTTTTGCGAAGAACCCTTCCTCTTCTTTGGTGTCTCTATCTCAGTAGGGGGATCCTTTGGCGATGTAGCTTCACCTTCTCCTTTTTTTTCTCCTTCCTACTTATTGATTTACTTCGTCTCCTCATCCTCCTGCAGGTGAACCAAATCTATTTTCCTTTGAGGCGTTGTCCTCCTCATTAGTCTCTATGTCTTGGAATTCCTCCTTTTTATTCTTCTTCTTCGCACTGGTCTATCTGACATGCTCAACCCGGGTGACCAAGGGGCTTCCTATAATGTCAGCATCAGAGAGTTCTGCGTCTGCAACTGATACAAGGAACTCCGTTGGTCATTCCTTGGTGATCTGTTCCATGTCTTCATCGATCATCTTGTAATAGGACTGTAATTCTTCTTTGCTCTCATCTCTGTGTGCAGTAATATATATGAAATGTCGATCTGCACAGAACTTAGCGATCAATATGTACTGATGCAAGGTGTGCAGAGTCATCCATGGGAACGACTCAATGGAAACCTTCAATTGCCAATAGTAGGCGTGGAACACCGTGTTCGACTGCCATTTCTTTGACATATCATTTGTATACCATAATGTAGAGAATATAGATGCCAATGGCTCTGATGGTTCAATTTCTGGAAATGATGCTCCCTTGGGCATTTTCCAAGCGATAAAAGCAATCATCACGAGTAGCCAACTGAAGTGGAACATGTATCCTTGATCCTGCACTTCGTGATAGTATTTCTCCAACTTGTTGACAAGGTAACTCACCCAATTCATCTGCATCCCCTCCATGCATTTTCATGCGAGGTCCACCAAGAACCCGGTGACCTGAGTGGGGCGGTTCCTTCTTACCGGCTTGCCAACTATAAGTTGGAAAGAGAGGCGCATTGCGCCATCCTGGATAAAGTCTAACTTGTATCCTCTCTTTCCCTTTTCTAATTCGTCGTATTCTTCCTTTATGCACTGTTCCAGGGAGCGATCCGACGCATTTCCTGGGTAGAACTGTTGCAGGTCAGGTCCCTGCATGCTCAATCCTTTGATTAAGTGGATCAACATCAGATCCACAGTAATATGCCTATCAAGCCACAAATATCCTCCATGATAGAATGAAAAGAGGATTTTAACGCAAATGTTAGCCTTCTGATGTCGACCAAAATGATGAATCTTTATTACATTCAGTATCGTGGACTGCGCCAACTCCTTGATCCACAATTGGGAGACTATGTGAGGCCTCTTCCTAGTTGTCTTCATCAGGTATCCATGAGGCGTGAGCATGGCGTAGTTATTTCTATCTTAAAGGTTAAAGTCATTGTTCTTCAGAGATGGGATTTGTTCCAACTGGCTTCCTTCTACGTGTATCCCCTTCGAGATGTATGTGGTGATCAAAATGTACTCATAGTCCCATGGGATTCTGTCGTGGTTAACCGTGCCAGCCAAAGTCGGGATGTAATCAGGTAAGATCAATGGGATATACTTCACATTAGCTAGATCATTGCGATGCTTACTTTGCTTCTCAGTCGCGGGGTTGGCATGCTTCGACCGACGTCCAATCGAAGGGGAGGCATGTAGTCCCCTGGTCGATGATGCCTGTTTTCCTTCAGACATAGCTTTATCATCCATAAACTTCTTCAGAACTTCTTCAACGAAATTCTCTATCTCAGTGCACTTGACCAACATTCCCACTCTTAACAAGTAGGTCGAGGTAGGTGAACGGATAACAGGGTAAACAACATATGGTGAGGTCTGATAGCACATATCGACACATGCAATCGCTTCTCCTCTTGTCTTATATAATCAAGGGTAGCAAAAAGTGGTCCTGGCACAATGTCAGACGGGTTAAATAAGTGAACATCGTAACGGGTTCTTCCAATGGGCATGACTACTTCCATCACTACGAATTCATCCGTTATGGTGTAGTATCAACGTCCCAAACATGATCTATTCGCCCATAAATGTGTTTTCTAGCCATTCAGAGCATCGTTCTAATGGCCGGGGCGCCTCCAATGGTCATATAGGACAATTCCAAAATAAGGGGGAGGGGAATGCAATACCCTATTTTCGAGCCCCATATTAAATAATGTATTTTATGAATTTATGAAAGGCCAGAGTGCCCAGACAATTAAAATAGTCCAATGTTCCTAGGAAATGTAATGTTTTGATCATTATTAATAATAAATACATCACTGATTTCTAGATAGACAAGGACAAGAGTTATAGGGGGATACCATTCCACAAGAGAGGGGGATTGAGGGGATAAGTATTTATTTTTATATTTTATTTACCCATTTTTGTTTTATTGGATAATATCAGTTACATGAGTATCTTGGGGGAAGACCATGTGGTTCTCTAATTCCAATAATTATATAAACCCATCTTTGGTATATTTGGAGGTTCACTCATTCACTCACTCATTCATTGTTCACATTGTTCATTATGTTCTCTCTCCATTAATTCTTTCACCCACTCTTCATTCCTTATTCATTTTGATCTTGTCTTAGGAAAGAAAAACAAATTGTGGAGATGAGCCATGGTTTTGTTGGAAGTAATGACTGCTGGTGTATTCTAGGCATGAATTAATTCATGCATGTCTGAGATGCATTGGCATGTGTTAAGTTTTTCCCACAACTACGAATATTGAGAGTCCCAGCATGGAGATTCTTGACCAGATGCACTAGAGCCCTGGAAGGAGGTGGACATCTTGAGGGACTGCATGGTATAGAAGGGGCGTTCATTCTCTTGGGTTGTGTATACTGGGTAGAAGAGAGTTGGTGTACTTTGGATTGATGTGCATGCTGAGAATCCTATGAGAGCTTGAGTGCTAACTGGTTTGAGAAGATGAGTGACACTCATGAACCATCTTTGTGGATTCATAGCCCTAGATTGGGGGTGACATTGTTGTTGAGACTTGGAAACACAATGTCTATAGTTGGGTGGAACATCCTTGGTCTACAACCAGTTGGTGATTCATTTCATTAAAGATAAGTTCTCTCTACCATGTGTTTATCTTCCTATACATTTATTTCCGCTGTGTATTGATTAATATCTCTGAGATGTGCATTTTGATGTGCCTGATTGCTGGTTATAGCTATGCATGGCACGTTTAAGCATTCTTTATACTGTAGCATTAATCTTGATCTCTGCATGTCAATATTTCATGCCTCTTAATTAATTAAAAAATTATCATAATTTGAAATTAGTTCACAAACAAGATTGAAGTAGTGTGTCCAGCTTGTGGGTGGCTGGGTATGTTATAGATTGGTACCAGAGATTCTGGTTGAAACACCGAACTGGTATGGTATGAAACTGTTGGACATGGTATTATGGTTAAGAAATAATATGTCTATGAGATCTTAAAGCTCACGAGAGATAACGTTGCAGAGATCGTGTAGAAGCCAGAACGTCGTGAAGATAGAGATCCTTTTAAAGGATTGTGGAATCGTGACTATTCCCTTTTGAATTCGGGAGAGATCAAAATCATTGAATCAGGGAATTCTAGATCATTATATCAGAAGTCAGGTGAACGAGGACTATTAGATAAAGGTGAAGCTAGAGGATGAGAGATATTAAGTCCAAACTGTTAGATCGAATTGATTGATCATCAGTCATTGATCGAAGCCAACCAAGAGATGGAAAACTCCAGAACTTCTTCACTTCGATAATTATTGGAGATAGGGCAGAAGCATGAAATCTCGAAGGTCAAAGTCATGAATTCTTGTTGTTCATATGATCTGATATGAAGTTTGGGAGTAATGCGATTCATAAATCTAGAGTTGAAGGAAAAAAAAGTTTCGAGACTTTGAAACTTCACCACTTCGGTGATTCCTCGAGACTAGGAAAAGTCGTGAATTGTTGAAGCGGTGAAGTGTCGAAGCCACAAAGTGTTGAAGCTGTGAAGTGTCGAAGCCACGAAGTGCAAAGACTTAGTCATGAAATCACGCAATCCGTCAGATCTAGAGTGGAGGAATGTGGACCATCTATTTGGGGGATGACATGTCTTATGCCACGTGGAAGGGGTTCCATATGGGGACATGTGTCAGATGAATTCATGGAATTTTGGACCCAAAAATGTCCATTTCTAAGTGACACGTGGTGCACATACCATGGGTCCACGTCACCAGAAGTGACATCAACATCCCATGACGTCTCTAGGATTATTTCCTCCAGAAATGTCCAACATCTCTGCTAGAGAAAGTGTCAAAGGATGAAGTAGTGAATTCACGCAGACCGTCGATCGAAGATCCCTTCATGACTTTTCCCAACCGTTAGATCAAGCAGTGGAAGGATGGAGTAAGTACTTCGGCAGGTATAACTCTGGGGGAGTTGAAATTTGGAGAGTTGTAATATCCCGGAGTCGTTGAGTGCCTAAGTCTCGAAAATCATAGATCAAGATTAGGTAGGATCCTTCCTGGTTGTTCGATCAAGAAGTGGGAGGAAAAAGTAAGAAGGAATGTTAACCCAAAACCATTGGTCACCTACACTTTATGACCACTTCAATATGTATAATTCCAAGGGAGTTGAACAACTTGGGATTTGTGATATCTCGAAGTCCTGGAATGTCAAAGACTCGAAGTGAATAAGGACAGTCCATCTCGTTAATTCATAGCCATTAGATTAAATGGGTGGAAGGATAGTGTAAGGGGAGATTTTAATCAACGATAAGTGGTCATTATCACTTTATGACCACTGCGACAGGTATAAATCCGGGGAATTTGAATGAATCGAGAGTTGTATTGTCCTAGAGTGTCAAAGTCCCGAAATAAATATGGACCGTTGATTCGGATTTTATGAGAAGAAAAAAATGAATACAGATTATTAACAACTTCTTAACAAAAAATAACATAGATACAGTAAAACTAGTTTTCTATTCAATAACAAAATAAAGCTGAAACTATAAAATGCAGCGGAAACAAGCTTGCTGGAATGGTGGCGGCTTATCTCTGAGAAGAGATGTGATGGAAGCGTGCATTCGCAAGAAGAAGGTTACAATGAGGCTCTGAAGGCCTTTTTACAATAAGAAATAATTCAAAAAACCATAGACATCCAAAAACCTAACCCTACGAGATGAACCGCCAAAAGTCATGTGGGCCCCGTTTGGGTAAGTTAGTACATCAACTTCCCGGGGTCGTAACTTTTGCATACGATCTCCGTTTTAGGCCTGTGATAGCCCGTTGGAAAGGTATCATCGAGGAGATTCATTTTGGGGGCTCAATTATGCCTCTAGATATCATTGAGGAGATATATACATAAAAACCTTCATTTAGGCCCTCAAAATGGCCCCGGAAGTTAAAACTGCTAAAAATAGTAAATTGCCAAAATTGTCAGAAAACTGTTTTGAGTCAATTGGAAAAGGTGGGTGGCCACCAATATCCATATGGATCAACCTTCCATCTCAACACCGAGTTAATTCATGCTCATTGATTTTAGTGAAGTCACTAGAGAAGCCAAGATCGTCCATCCAATGGGAGATTAAATCTCAACCATCCAATCTACTAATAGCTGAATTTTACTCTTGAAAGGTTGGAAGATAGAAAATGGAGAATAGCCAAAGTCTGAAGTCTGTAGGGATTAGTTCCAAGCGATGGTCTCATGATAAGGTAAAGGGGTTGATCAGAGGTGCAAAGGGCCTAGAAGTAAAATATCTCGTAGATATTTTTGAACGAGGTCCTTTGTAGAGAATAAAGAGCAAAGAGCTAAAGGAACATTACTCAGAGTAGATAAGCCCATGGTTTCAAGCCGCAACCACAAGGAAGGTGGATTGAAGGAAGCTCTTGTGCAGAATTCAAATTATGTACCAGTTTGAAGCGGTTGTGGAATAATTTGACAATATTGGCACACAACCATTCCATTGCCTCTACAAGATCCTGTTTTCAAGAAAATGTTGAAAGTGACTTTTTCGGGAAGCCATAACTTTTAGCTCAGATGTAATACCCCTGGACTGAACCCAAACTGTGAATGTAAATATATATGAACTTAGGTTGGTGAACCAAGATGAAAAAAGGACAATATATATGTAATGTAAACGTAAATGTATGTTGGACATAGTGTCATTAGTATGTTGTCATTGATGTCAATCAGTAGGACAGTATGCAGAGATTAAAGCTCAGGAGGGTTAGCAAATGAAGATCAAATCTCATAAGAGATGACACAATGAAACTCAGAAGGGAAAGAACATTGTAGAAACATGATCAGATCAAGTCAAGATAGTTGAATACGAAAGCGCCAGATCAACAACAGGGATGGATTGCGGAGAGAAAAAGGAGAATTAAAAAGCATGTTATTCCCAATCCTGCAATCAGTCTAGACCATCATATTACAAGAGAAGGATCATTGGAGGACTAGTCAACGATCAAATCAAATCAGGACCATTGATACACAAGCACTAGATCAACGACATGGATAGGTTGTAGAGAGATAAAGGATAATTAAACAATGTGTTATTTCTAATCCCTCAATTATTCTGGACTGTCAGATCTTATAGATTTAAAGATCGATGACTATGGTTGATCCACCAAACGATCAGATTAAGTCACGACCATCGGATATGCAAGCGCAGATCAAGGACATGGATTGATTGGAGAGAGTGAAGGAAGAATTAAACAATGCGCTAATTCAAATCCCACAATTAGTCTAGACCGTTGATCGTCACCCGCCAAATAGATCTATGGTTGGCATCAGTTTCACTAGAAACGAGAAGTTTTCCATTGCGGAACTCGACGATACTTTTAAACATCATTCTAGTTGTGATCTGAAAATAGGGGGCTAACTTGTTATGCTATGCAAGCACCCTCTACTTCATTAAAATAAACTTTTCAGGACCTTGCTCAATGTCTTAGTTATGCAAGATAAATTATGTGCCAAGTATATGCATCTTCTTTTAAATGTTCATGTGTGAGGAAATTTTCTTTTAAATGGTTAAATATGTGTTTTAAATAAATACACAACAAACATAACTTGCAGAAAATAAACCATCAAACTCACAACAATAACAAGATGATAAAGGAGTTCACCCCCAACTGGGCTACATCTCCTTGAGCCTCCTTCAATGGACTAGGCTCTCTGGGATTAGTTTTTCAAATATTCTTTTACAATATTCTACTCAACTCCAATGGATTAACTGACTGTACCATTGGGTTCATAATACATAAAACCCCCAAAAATGACTAATAGAACTCTGAAAACGGATCATGGCTCATCCGGGCATGACCTCTTCTACATGTGGCCTTGAGCTTCCCCGAGCTTCCTTGTGGAAAAAACACCTATAAAAGTCCTCAAATTCCTCTGAAACCTATCCCAATGTGTTTAGATCATAACAATTAACCAAAAATGACTAGTCAGCCACAGAAAATAGACTTGGGCTCATCTGAGCATGGCCTCAATCAATGAGGGCTTCAAGCTCCCTAGAGCTCTCTGAAACTTCAATGGTGAAAAACCTACAAAATAAGTCTTCAAATGTCTTTGAAAACAGTGCCAATGGATTCAAAACATCCAAAAACCCCTAGCTGGTCTTTTTCGGCACCTCATTTGGCCAAAAAATGAAGAAGATAGGCCTCCTGCCATTTCCTCCCTCAAGCTTGTTATTTATGGTTCGCCAAAATGCACCTCTGTGTGCCCAACCTAGCACACACGCTCCATCTCGTGCTAAAACCTAGAACCAGGTGCAACCGCAAAATGGTGTGAACTGTAGGACGGTTAGGGTGCGCCTAGCCCCTAACTGCCAAGCCGTGGACATATGGGTCATATGACCTCATTTCCCGCACAAAAAGGCTAGGTTCCAAGAGCGAATGTAGGTGTGACAAGTGGCGGGCATGTGGTGTTGTAACCATTTTAAAAACCAAACACTGCGTGCAAGTGTGTAGACTCGGGTCATATGGCAACGTTTATGCGACCGGGGGCTGGGGCTAAGCCCCAGCCCGGACGCACCCCAACTCAACACATGTTCAAATTTAAATATAATTAAAATGGTATATATAACAAGACTCAAGTGGTGGCACGCCAGTTGGGATGCCTTTGTCAAGACTTTTCCATGGTGGGGGAGGTCCAAGGTTTGATCCCCACGGACTCCATAATATTTTAAACAACACCATATACAACGGTGCCACATGGCAGTCCACGACTGGGCCACGTGGCACCAAACCATTTGCTACAATGATGCCATGTGTCGAAACATCATTCATCCAAAATATGCCAATCAACAATTTCCATGTCATCAACTGCCATTTCAGCGTATGAACATGCCACATCATCGTACTGCCTCTGCCACGTCAGCATCCGTATGGACTGTACAGTCAACACATTTTTTTTGTCTGTTTGACGATTCGAATAGAACATGATATCTCACTCATCCGACATCTGTTTGAACCTGTTCAAGTTGCGTTGGGTTTTTGATGACGAGGTCTACGCACTCGTTCATTTTGGGGAAATTCTAAGAACTTTGTTTTTTTTAGCAAAATTTGACGCCTGGTCCAGATTCTGATCAAGTTGGGACCTCACAACCATCCCTGATCATTGATCTAATCCGGGACCATTCTCGACCGATGGATCAAGTTGAGTGGAAATATAGGATAATAAATACAAAAGGGTTGAGATCTCGAATATCTGAATTCTCGATAGTCGTTGGATCACTTTAAGTGGAAGGATAAGACAAGCAAGGAAAAAGGGATGAGATCTCGAATACATGAATTAACAATAGTCATTGGATAACTGTAGGTGGAAGGATAGGATAAGCAAAAGGGTTGAGATCTTGAATACCCAAATTCTCGATAGTCGTTGAGTCACTTTAAAGTGGAAGGATAGGATAAGCAAAGAAGAAGAGTCGTTGGATTTAAACCAAGGAAAAGCAACATCGCAGACAGATCGAGTCGTCGATCTAAGATCATGATCAATGAAAAACATTCATTACATGTTAAAAGTTGTAAGGAGGTTACGCTTCAGGGAACCTCACTTTAGAAGAATTGTAAAGTGGAGAAATCAAATTACCCGAAATCCCAAAGGCGGAAGTTCCGAAGTCACTCTTAGTCGTCGATCTGAGATACATTTCAGAAGGTATCCTGACCACTAGATCAAGGAGAAGAATATGTGCCACATCAGGAGATCTACGTCAGCAGACTAAATCAAAAAGGAAACGTGGCACAGTCAGATACTGACAAGTGTCAAGATGAAATCGACATTTTATGTACGTTTAAATCATGAATTTGAGTGACAAGTGGCAACCACTCAGCCTGTTCCATGTCAACAAGTGATGTCAGCAAGTTATGTCACTCTAGGAGTTTCACCACCAAAAAATGACCTAAGTCTCGAAGTCCCAAAAGCCGAAGTCCCAAAGTGGACATGAGTCGTTCGATCTAAAGAACACTTCGGGAGAATTCTCAATCATTGATCAAGTACAGTGGAAGGATAGTGTAAATGGAAGTGTTAAACGACAACAAGCGATATCCACCGTTTTTTGACTTATTCAACAGGTGATCACTTCGGAGGAAAATGGAGCAACGATTATTCGAACCCCCGAAGTCCTGAAGTAAATGAGAATCGTCCATCTAATCAGGATATTAAAACGTGACCGTTGATTCTGATAAGTGATCAAGCACTCACTTGGCCTAGAGCCTAGTCACCGCCAGTGGTAATATGGAATAAGAGAATTAAAGGTAAAATATTATACATCGCTTAAGTCAATAAGCCTGTGGTTTTGTGTTGTCTGTCATATATAATGGTTTGAAGGAAGTGCCTTAGAAGAACTTGCTTTTTGCAGTAGTTGCAGAGATTACGGTTAATTTAAATGAAGAGGTGCGATGGTCCAAATGAAAGGACACAATGCATTATAACTCATGTCGTTTTGAAGATTATATAAACAAGAAAGAGTGGTGAGAATAATGTGTCTCTATAGTCCGAATCAGAAGATATATTAAATCATAGAAGCATAGAGAGATGTAGTGAAGACATGATACAAATGTTTTCCAAATTCATAAAATAAGGGTGGTTGGGTGGTGCAAGGGTAGGTTGGTGCCTGCAGGGGAGTTGGTGCTTCCTTGTCAGTTGTAGCTGACTAAACAGGGGGTTGAAGCCTCCTACCAAATGGTGTTGGTGAACAAGGGTGTGGGTGCATACTGATTAGTTGGTGCTAATCTAAAAGGAAGAACATCTTCCATCTATGTAACATGTAAAACAAAATTTGGAGTTAATAGAAAAGTGTTTGTGGTTTTCCCAATTGGGTTCCACGATAAATATTGTGTTAAAATTTTTGTTTTCATTAACAAATTATTGAGTCACTGATTCAAATACCCCCTCTTAGTGACAGGATCTGAACCTTCAATTGGTATTAGAGAGGGTCTCTTCACTAAAGGTTTAAATCACATGAAGAGAAATATACATCAGAATGGATCAACAATCAAATATGTCATAAAAAATCCCCCTATTTGATGGTGAATACTATGTCTTCTAGAGTGTTAGAATGAAAATATATCTGCTGTCCATTGGACTAGAAGTATGGACATTAGTTGAAAAGGGATATGATGTTCCAAAAACCACTCCCATAGAAGCAAAAGAAAAGAAAAAAAATTGGCAACATGCAAAGGCTTTAAGCACACTACAATTTGGACTAAGTAAGGAAATCCCTGCTAAAGTACTAAACTTTAATAATGCAAAAACAACTCTTGGATAAATTGGAAACTATATATGCAGGAGATTCCAAGGTAAAAAGGGTCAAACTTTAGACTCTCAAAGTACAATATCAAGGTCTAAAAATGAAGGATGAAGAAAATATATCAGAGTAATTAGAAAGAGTTTATAATATTGTTAATTAAATCAGAGGTTTGGGAGTAGAAGTGTCAGATAATAAGCTATTTGAAAAAATACTAAGAACACTACCTATTCTATACGATCCTAAAGTGTTCACTCTTGAAGATCGAGAAAATCTAGATAAACTCACCATGTATGAATTGTATGGAATCCTCACAACCTATGAGTTAATATTAGGACATGAGAACCTTCCAAAAGGAGAGGAAACATTCAAGGTGCTCAATAAAACAAAAAATCAGAAGCAAAAAACTCAACCCAACCATCATGAAGAATCTGATGCAGAAGAAGCCAATTTTATTAAAAAACTTCAGAAAGGATCAAGGAAGTACAAATGCAAGCTTCCTTTCAAATGTTTTAATTGTGGCAAGGTTGGCCACCTTTCATCCAAGTGTCCCTATCCCAAGGAGGACCCTAAATATGAAGAAGACAAAAATAAAAAATACAAGAAGAATGAAAAATCCAACTACAAAAAGGGGTTTTACAAAGGGAAAAATAATTTTTACTCAAAAGAAGAAAACAACAATTCATCAGAATCCAGTGACAATGATGATGATGAAGTCCTTTTTATAGGTATTGAAGAACCTAATGATCTATAATAAATTGAGCATGAGGAATATTCAAAAGATGAAGCAAAGTTTAATATGAAAAAGAACTTCTTAGTGTGTTGGATGAATTAAGAAAATACAAAACCAGATATAGACAGCTGAAAAGCCTTGTAGTTGAACAAAAATAAAAAGAGATGGAGAAACTCATGAGAAAAATGAAAAACCAAATCCTAGAATCAAATAGGATGGAATAAAGTATGGAGAAGTCTCTTAAAGAGAAACAATTAACCTGTGAAAGAATGGAGGCATAATTAGTTCACCTAAGAAAAAAACTTGATACGAAACTTACTCAAACAATATATGAAAACAACTCTAAAATCTTAGATACGATTATTACCACACAAAGGGATTGAGGTAACAAAAATGGAGTAGGTTATTCTCAAGAAGATAACCAATTTAACTTAAAATCTTATGCATCTTCTCTCCTCAGTACATTCAAGAAGAAATATGAAGAAATGACAAGTAATGATCAGAAATCCAGAGGACTACTTCCATCCATCGAGAAGGAATATAAGACAACTCCAAAGAAGGCTTATCAAAACAACTATCCTCACATTTTTGTTGGTTATTTCTTTGCATGCTCTAATTTCAGACACAAAGCTATGAATTGTAGAGCATATGGAAGGAAAAACTTGTGGGTTAAGAACTATAACCTTAAAAATAACCAAACAGTAAATCAAGTTAAAATAAAAAATTATAACTCCTTTGCACCTCTACAAGAAGGGAACCCATAATGCTTCAGATGTCATAATTATGGACATAAAGCCAATACTTGCAGATAAATGGAAGTCTCAGAAAAACCAAATTTCATTAGAGATAAAAAGAAGCTTTGGAAAGAAAAAAACATCAAAGGAGGAATGTCTTATTGCCTTAAAATCCCAAGATAAAGAAGTGTTGGATTACTGAGAGAGGGGGTGAATCAATAATAGTGTAAATATAATATTTTTTCTTCAAATAATCGAAGTGTTATATCAATGTAGAATTATTATCCAATAATGAGAAATAAGAAATGAACAATCACACACCTACACAGTACACCAGTGTTTTACGTGGAAACCCAAATTAGGAGAAAACCACAGAATGATTTTTCTTATATGTCTTGAAGAATTGCATTCAATGGAAGCACCAACTTCCTTTGTTTTCTAGCTGTAACTGGAAGGAGGCTCCAACCCCCTAGTTTCTCAGGCTACAATATGAGGGAAGCTCCAACTCCCCAATTCTCTGGCTATAACCAGAAGGAGGCTACAACCCCCTATGTTCTCCGCCTACAACTGGAAGGTGGCTACAACCACTTGTCCTTGCCTTGTCCAACTGCCCTGAAGTAGAAGTAGAATGATGGAACTATTGTCACACTATGACTGTGAGATATATCATTTTAAACTTGTACCAATAAACCTGAACCATGCATCAACCATGCATCAACCTGTAATCAACCTGTACCATAAACACGTGCATCAACCATGCACCAACTTGTACAACAAACATGTGCATCAACCATGCACCAACTTGTACCAAACAATCTGTAATCAACCTGTACCATAAACAAGTGCAACCAACCATGTACCAAGTATGTTCCAATCACGTGTCAACTAATCATCAACTATGACTCGTCAATATGTACCAACATCATCAACTATACACCTCATGTATGTGCCAACTCATCAACTACTTGTGTCAACCATGTACCCAACTTGTACCTCAACCAAAATCCCTCATCAATTTCATCATCCAA
>SNQJ01S0041833.1:40641-54211 GCA_010110895.2 Picea sitchensis
GCTAGTTACAATCCGACAATCGATCTAGATTATCACATCTCATAAACTCAAATATCGACGACTGTGGTTGATCCAACAAAATATTAGATTAAGTCGGATTTAGTCATGACCGTCGGATGCGCAATCACTAGATCAACGACAGGGATAGATTGCAGAGATCGAAAGGAGAATTAAACATCGTGCTATTTCCAATCCTGCAATTATTCAGGACCGTCAGATCTTATAGCCTCGAAGATCGATGATTGGGGTTGACTCACCAACAACGCACAACTTCAAATTGTGGAGTTTTGGTGACAAGTTAAATCACTCACAAGTTGTGGTTCCACAACCATCCTTGATTGTGGATCTTCTTCAAGAGTTTCATAACCGTTGGATCACTTTAAAGTGGAAGGATAGGATAAGCGGGGAAAAAGTTGAGGATTCGATTATCCGAATACCTGTCAGCCGTTGGACCACTTTTTAGTGGAAGGACAGGATAAGTTGAAAGATCTGAGATATTGATTATTTGAATTCCCGTCAGCTGTCGGATTAAAATTAAGTGGAAGTTCAGGATAAGTAGAAAGGATGAGTTCTCGATTATTCGAATACCCATCAACCGTCAGATCATTCTAAAGATGTGAGGAAGTTAAGCTCTAGAAAAATCTCACTTCAAAATTTTATGTTTGAGATTTGAAATTCTCGAAGCCTGGAGACTCTAAGAGTCGAAATAAATTCTCGATCGCCGGATCATCCGAAGTAATCCTCAACCATTTGATTCAAGAGGACATGTGGCAGACCACGTCAGCAGACCACATAAACAAGGACGTGTGGGAGATCTATGTCAGCAGACCACGTCAAAAAAGACATATGGTAGATCACGTCAGCAAAACACGTCAACAAGGACATGTGGCAGACCACGTCAGCAAGGATGTGTGGTAGAAGATCACGTCAGAAAGTACACATGGCATAATCAGATGATGACATGTGTCAAGAGGAAATTGGCTCGTGCCATGTCAACACATGATGTCCATAAATTACGTCACTCCGGAAGAATTACTTCAGGAGTTTCACCACTAGCAAATGAAAAAATCTCCAAAGTCCAGAAGGATGAAATCCTGAAGTAGACATGGTTCGTCCGATCTAAGGAAACACTTTGGGAGCATTCTCATCTATCAATCTACTATAGTGTAAGGATAGCGTAAGTTGAAATAGCTGAAGTCCCGGAGTAAAAGGTGGCCATCCATCACGATGCTTGATTAAGTCCTAGCCATCGGATTAAATAATGAAATGATGAGTGTAAGGATCAAATATGACCATTGATTTGTTTCCGTGAAATAAACCATTTGATCTGATTCGAAGGTTTCAAAATTTGAAAACCCGAAGTTCCGAAGGGAAAATTTCCATTAGCCGTTCATCTCATCAGAAGATTGAATCGTGACCATTGAAATTGATAAGCGCTCAAGTGCTCATTTGGCCTAGTGTCTGGTCACCGTCGTTGGTCATATGATATAAGAGATTTAAATGAAAATATAATACGTCATTGTAATTGGTAAGCCTGTGGTTCTGTAACACTCGGTCACATGTAATGGTTTGAAGGAAGCGCCTCCGCAAAATTTGGTTTCTGTGAAAATAACAGAGATTCGAGATCGAGTTTAAAGGATGAAATTGATCCATATGTGATCAATTTACGAAAAGCCTTCACAATAAAAACAATAATTAGTGATTATGGTTAAGTTAAACAAAGAGGTGCGATGGTTCAAAACCAAGGGACATAGTGTATCACTCTCACACCGTTTTGAAGAATATATAAACAAGGAAGAGTGTTGAGAAGAAAAGTGTCTCTGCAGTACAAATCGGAGAATATATTAAATTAGAGAAGCAAAGAGAAATGTAGTAAAAGACTTGATACAAAAGTTTGTCCAGATTTAGAAAATCAAGGGTGGTTGGGTGGTGCAAGGGCAGGTTGGTTCCTGCAGAGGGAGTTGGTGCTTCCTTGCCAGTTGTAGTTGACTAAACAGGGGGTCGTAGCCTCCTACCAGTTGGTGCTGGTTAATAAGGGTGTGGGTGCATCCTGATTAGTTGGTGCTGATCGAAAAGGAAGAACATCTTCCTTCTTTGTAACATGTAAAACAAATTTTGCAGTTAATAGAAAAACGTTTGTGGTTTTTCCCATTTGGGTTCCACGATAAATATTATGTCAAAATTCTGTTTGCATAAATAAAAGAAAATTGATAAAATTATTGTGTCACTGATTCACCCCCCTCCTCTCAGTGATAGGATCTGATCCTTCAATTGGTATCAGAGCAGGTCTCTTCACAAAAGGTTTAAATCACTTGAAGAGGAATATACATCAGAATGGATCAGTAGTTGAAGATGTCATAAAAAATCCCCCTATTTAATGGTGAATACTATGTCTTCTGGAGTGTTAGAATGAAAATCTATCTAATTTCCATTGGATTAGAAGTATGGACATTAGTTGAAAAGGGATATGATGTTCCAGAATCCACACCCATAGAAGCAGAAGAAAGGAAAAAGTTTTGGGAACATGAAATTTTTTTAAACACATTACAAGATGGAATGAGTAAGAAAATCCTTTCTAAGGTACTAAACTGTAATAATGAAAAACAACTCTGGGATAAATTGAAAACTATATATGCAGGAGATACCAAGGTTAAGAGGGCCAAACTCCAGACTCTCAAAGTACAATATGAAGGCCTAAAAATGAAAGACGAGGAAAATATATTTGAGTACTTAGAAAGAGTTGATAATATTATTAATTCAATCAGAGGATTAGGAGTAGAAGTATCAGACAATGAGCTAGTTGAAAAAATTCTAAGAACACTACCTATTCTATACAATCCTAAAGTGTCTGCTCTTGAAGATCAAGAAAATCTAGATAAACTCACCATGGATGAATTGTATGGAATCCTCACAGCTTATGAGTTAAGATTAGGTCATGAGAATCACTCACAAGGAGAGGTAGTCTTTAAGGTACTCAAGAAGACAAAGAATCAGAAGCAAAAACTTCAATCCAGTCATGATGAAGAATCTGATGTGGAAGAAGCAAATTTCATTAAAAAACTTCAGAAAGGATCAGGGAGGTACAAAGACAAGTTGCCTTTCAAATTTTTTAACTGTGGAAAGGTTCACCATTTTGTAGCCAAGTGTCCCTATCCTAAGGAGGACCCTGAAGATGAAGAAAACATAACCAAATAGTACAAGAAAAAGGAAAAACCAAACTACAAGAAAAAGTTTTACAAAGGGAAAAAGAACTTTTACTCAAAAGTAGAAAACAACAGTTCATCAGAGTATAGTGATAGTGATGACGATGAAGTCCTTTTTCTAGGTATTGAAGAGTCTAATGATATATAAGACATTAAACACGAGAAAGAGTTAGAATATGAAGTAGAAGTTAATATGGAAGAAGAACTTCTCAGTGCCTTGGTTGAATTAAGAAAATACAAAAACCAGATATAGACAACTGAAAAGTTTTGTAGTTGAACAAAAATAAAAACATGAACAGAAATAAGAGGATATGGAGAAACTCATGAGCAACCTGAAAAACCAAATCCTAGAAGCAAATAGGATCAGATAAAGTCTAGAAAAGTCTTTTAAAGAAAAACAAATAACCTACGAAAAGATGGAGGCAGAAATGGTTCACCTAAGAAAAGAACTGGATACAAAATTCATTCAAACAAGATATGAGAATAGCTCTAAAATATTGGATAAGATTATTACCACACAAAGGGATTCAAGTAATAAAATTGGAATAGGTTATTCTCAAGAAAAAAACTAAGTCAACTCAAAATCTTATGCATATGCTCTCCTCAATACATTCAAGAAGAAAAACGAAGAGAAGATAAATAATGACCATAACTCCAGAGGACTACTTCTACCCATCAAGAAGGAAAACAAGACAATACCAAAGAAGGTTTATCAAAACATGTATCCTCACATTTTATTTGGTTATTGCTTTGCATGCTTAATTTTGAACACAAAGCTATGAATTGTAGAGCATATAGAAGAAAATATCTAAAGGTTAAGAACTATAACCTTAAAGATAAACAAGTAGTAAATTGGGTTAAAAGAAGAAACTATAATTCCTTTGCACCTCTCCAAGAAGGGGACCTAGAATTCTTCAGATGTCATAACTATGGACACAAGGCCATTAATTATATATTAATGGAAGTTTCAGAGCAACCAAAGTTCAATAGAGAGAAAAAGAAACTTTGGAGAGAAAAAACATAAAAAAGGGAATGTCTTATTGCCTTAAAAGCCCAAGATAAAGAAGACCTTTGGTATGTTGACAGTGGGTGCTCAAAACATATGACAGGTAACAAGGAAAAGTTCTTAGACTTAAAGAAAAAAAAGGGTAAAGTTACATTTGGTGACAATGCTTTAGGTAACATACTTGGGAACGACACTGTGAGTTTGGGAAAGGACAAAGCCAAAAATGTGTTTCTTTTTGAAAAACTTAAACCTAGTCTATTAAGTGTCAGCCAAACCTATGATCAGGGGAATTTCTACATCTTTGATTCCCATAAATGTTATATTAGGAGAGAAGACACAAGAAAATTAGTTGGTACTGCTCCTAGAACTCCCGAAAATGTATATATACTAGATGCAAAATTGAATGAGGAATGTCATATAAATCTAGTAGATGAAAGTTGGCTATGGAATAAAAGGTTGGGGCACATTAACTTTGACAATATAGTAAAAGTCAACAATCTTGGTGCAGTAAGAAACTTGCCAAAGATCATAAAGCCCTCAAATACTATGTGTAGACACTATCAACTAGGGAAGCAAACTAGAATAAGATTCAAAGCAAAAGAATACATAACCTCAAAAATTTTAGATCTTGTTCACATTGAGCTATGTGGACCTACAAGGACCAAGAGTTTGCAAGGAGAGTCTTACTTTATGTTGTTCATTGATGATTTTACTAGAATGGGTTGGATATTTTTTCTCAAAGAAAAATCAAAAGCACTTAACAAATTCAAAGCCTTTAAAAACCTTGTTGAAAATGACAAGGAGACAAAAATCAAATGTATTAGATATAACAATGGTGGTGATTTCACCTTAAAGGAGTTTGATCTCTTCTGTGAAACCCATGGAATAAAAAGACAATTCTCTACTGCCAGAACACCTCAACAAAACATGATTGTTGAGAGAAAGAATATAACAGTTCAGGAGGTTGCAAGGACTATGCTCAATGAAGCAAAATTGTCTGATGGATATTGGAGGGAAGTTGTAAGCACATCAATATATATATTGAACATAGGTAAGCTCAGGGTTAATAGTGATAAGACTCCTTATGAACTATGGTTTGGAAGAGCTCCATTGGTAAATACTTCAAAGTCTTTGGAAGTAAATGCTACATCAAAAGACTTGATGAGAATCTTGGAAAATTTGATGCCAGATCTGATGAAGGTATTTTTCTTGGATATGCTTCTAACAAGAAAGCATACAAATGCTACAATATTAGATCACACAAGATTTTTGAGAGTGCAGATGTCAAGGTGGATGACCTAAAAACGTTAAGGATAAAAAATCAAGAGACTATACTTGAAAGTGAAGATGAAGATGATGATGAGACAATTGGCACTCAATTAGAAGAAGTAGAAGAGAATAAATAAAAGGAGGATGATGATATACATACGAGTGAAGATGAAGAAGATATTCAATAAGAGATAAGAGACAAATTCCCAAGAAGAGACACAAAGACACCCTCAAGAATGACTCAAAAGAATCATCCTGAAGAACTGATTATTGGAGATATGAATGATGGTGTGCACACAAGAAGACAACTATTGTATCAAACATAAATAACATTGTTGTCACATATGGTGCCTAGCTCAATCAAAGATGCATGTAAAGACTAGAATTGGGTCAAATCTATGAATGAAGAATTGGACCAAATTGAAAAAAAAATCAAACTTGGGAACTAGTTCCAAGACCAAAAAAACAAAAATGTCATTGGAACTAAATGGGTGTATACAAACAAAATGAATGAGAATGGGCAAGTAATAAAAAACAAAGCCAGATTAGTCTGTAAAGGGTATGCTCAGGTTGAAGGAGTAGACTACGAACAAACCTTTTCACCTATGGCCAGATTGGAGGCAATTTGGATGTTCCTAGCTTTCTCCAGCTACAAAAAATTTAAAGTATACCAAATGGATGTCAAGTCAACATTTCTCAATGGAAACTTAGAAGAGGAAGTCAATATGAGCACCAGAAGGATTTCAATTAACTAACAAATGGGACTATGTATGTAAACTAAAGAAAGCACTCTATGGGCTAAAACAAGCACCTAGAGCATGGTATGCAAGGCTAGATTTTTATTTACAAAAACAAGGCCTCAAAAGGGGATCAACAAACATCAATCTTTATTGCAAAATTATTGGTAATAACATAATTATTGTGGAAGTATATGTTGATGATATTATATTTGGCAGTGATGATGAAAAAATGAGCATGGACTTTGCTAGGATGATGCAACAAGAATTTGAAATGTCCTTGCTTGGTGAACTAAATTTCTTTCTTGGATTACAAATAATACAGTCCAAAAGAGGATTATTTATCCATTAGTCTAAGTATGTTAAAAATATGCTTAAGAGATTCCAGTTAAAAGATTGCAAACCTGTTAGTACACCTATGACAATTGGATGCAAACTAAGCAAGGATGATGAGTCCAAAGTTATAGATCCAAAACACTACATATCAATGATTGGGAGTTTTCTCTATGTAACATCTTCCTGACCTGATGTGAAGCAAGTTGTTGGGATGGTGGCTAGATTCCAAGCAGCACCAAAGGAGAGCCAGGTTCAAGTTGTAAAAAGAATCTTTAGGTATTTGAAAGGAACCATAGATCTTGGTTTGTGGTACCCTAGCAAGGATTCATTCACTTTAAAAGCCTATTCAGATGCTGATTGGGCAGGTAGTGTAGATGACAGAAAAAAGTACAAGTGGGGGAGCATTCTTTTTGGGAGAATCATTGGTAGCTTGGATAAGCAAGAAACAATCCTCAATTTCTTTGTCTAGTACTGAAGTTGAGTATATTGCAGCAACATAATGTTGCACATAAGTGGAATGGATGAAACAAACCCTACAAGACACCAAAATAGTATTTGAAGAACCTACTATTATCCACTATAATAATACAAGCGCTATAAGTCTCTCCAAGAACCTTGTCCAGCACTCAAAATCGAAACACATTCCCATAAAGTACCACTATCTAAGAGATCAGGCTGAAAATAAGAACATTAAATTGGAATATGTTCCAACACAAGAACAGGTGGCAGAGATTTTCACAAAACCCTTAAGCAGAGATGTATTTGAATATCTCAAGCAAAAATTGGGAGTAATCCTTCTTCCAACCTAAAATCTCTCAAAATAAATAGAAATGCATCAATTGGCACCAAATCAGGGGGAGACAACAATCATAGTAGGATAAACCCTTTGCCATTGATGTCAAAGGGGGAGAGTAACTTCAGAGGAGAGAAGCAACATCACAGTGGGAGATTGTGTATGAAGCTTGTGAGTTGCCATCAATGACAAAGGGGGATATTGTTGGACACAGTGTCATTGTTGTATTGTCATTGATGTCAACAGTCGATATCATTGATGTGATGATTAGTTGAGATAAAAGATCAAGAGGGTTAGTGAATGAAGATCAAAGCTTAGAAGAGATGGCACAATGAATTTAAGAAGAATCGTTGGAGGAATAGTCAACAGTATATAATGACTGGTGTCGAACAATTGGACGATATGCAGAGATTAAATCTCAGGAGAGTTAACAAATGAAGATCAAAGCTCATAAGAGATGGCGCGTTGAAACTCAGTAGGTATGACATGATGAAACTCAGATCAAATCAAGACAGTTGATGTACAATCTCCAGATCAACGACATGGATGAATTGCAGAGAGTGAAAGAAGAATTAAACTACTCCCTAGTTACAATCCCGCAATCGGTTTAGATCGTCAGATCTTATAAACTCAAATATCGATGACTGTGGTTGATCCAACAAAAGATCAGATTAAGTCAAATTTAGTCGTGACCATCGGATACGCAATCACCAAATCAATGGCAGGGATCGATTGCGGAGACTGAAAGGAGAATTAAAAATCATGCTATTTCCAATCCCGCAATTAGTCAGGACCGTCAGATCTTATAGCCTCGAATATCGACGATTGTGGTTGACTCACCAACAATGCACAATTTCAAATTGTGGAGTTTTGGTGATGAGTTAAATCACTCACAAGTTGTGGTTCCGCAACCATCCTTGATCATGGATCTGCTTCAAGAATCTTCATAACCGTTGGATTACTTTAAAGTGGAAGGATAGGATAAGCGGGGCAAAATTTAAGAATTCGATTATCCAAATACCCATCAGCCGTTGGATCAATTTTTAGTGGAAGGACATGATAAGATGAAAGATATAATATCTTGATTATCCGAATTCCCGTCAGTAATCAGATTAAAATAAAATGGAAGAACATGATAAGAAGAAAGGCTGAGTTCTCGATTATCCGAATACCTGTCAGTCATCAGATCATTCTAAAGATGTGAGGAGGTTAAGCTACATAAAAATATCACTTCAAAATTTTAAGTTTGAGATTTGAAATTCCCGAAGCCCAGAGACCCGGAGAGCTGAAATAAATTCTCGACTACTGGATCATCCGAAGTAAGCCTCAACCTTCTAATTCAAGAGGACATGTGGAAGAACACATGAGAAGACCACATCAAGAAGGATGTGTGGGAGATCTATGTTAGCATACCACGTCAACAAAGACATATGGAAGATCACGTCAACAAACCATGTCAACAAGGATGTTTGGCAGACCACATCAGCAAGGATGTGTGGCAGAAGACCATGTCAACAAGTACACATGGAATAATTAGATGATGACATGTGTCAAGAGGAAATTGGCTCATGCCATGTCAACATGTGATGCCAATAAATTACATCACTCCGGAAGAATTACTTCGGGAGTTTCACCCCTAGCAAATGACAAAAGCTCTAAAGTCCCGAAGGATAAAATCCCGAAGTAGACATGGTTCGTATGATCTAAAGAAACACTTCAGGAGAATTCTCATCCGTCGATCTACTACAATGGAAGGATAATGTAAGTTGAAATAGCCGAAGTCTCGGAGTAAAAGGTGGCCATCCATCACGATGCTTGATTAAGTCCTAGCCATTGGATTAAACACTGAAATGATGAGTGTAAGGATCAAATCTGACCATTGATTTGTTTCTGTGAAATAAACCATCTGATCTGATTCGAAGGTTTGAAAAGTTGAAAACCGGAAGTTCTGAAGGGAGAAGTTTCGTCATTCGTTCATCTCATCAGAAGATTGAATCGTTACCATTGAAATTGATAATCGCTCAAGCACTCATTTAGCCAGGTGTCTGGTCACCATCATTGGTCATATGATATAAGAGATTTAAATGAAAATATAATACATCACTGTAATTGGTAAGCCCCTGGTTCTGTAACGCTCAGTCACATGTAATGGTTTGAAGGAAGTGCCTCTGCATAATTTGATTTCTGTGAAAATAACAGAGATTTGGGATCAAGTTTAAAGAATGAAATTGATCCATATGTGATTAATTTACGAAAATCCTTCACAATAAAAATAATAATAAATTATTATGGTTAAGTTAAACAAAGAGGTGTGATGATTCAAAACCAAGGGACACAGTGTATCACTCTCACACTGTTTTGAAGAATATATAAACGAGTTAGAGTGTTGAGAAGAAAAGTGTCTCTGCAGTCCGAATCAGAGAAGCAGAGAGAGATGTAGTAAAAGACTTGATACAAAAGTTTTTCCAGATTCATAAAATCAAGGGTGGTTGGGTGGTGCAAGGGAAAGTTGGTGCATGCAGAGGGAGTTGGTGCTTCCTTGTCAGTTGTAGTTGACCAAACTGGGTGTTGAAATAATGTAACTGCGAAGAGCATTCTTATTATTATTTTGTTATTGGATTAAATCCCCATTGAGGATTAATCATGTTATTATTATTATTGGATTAAATCCCCATTGTGGATTAATCATGTCATTATTATTATTATTGTTATTGGATTAATCCCCATTGAGGATTAATCCTGTTGGTAATTGTATAAGGACCAAATACCCTTTTGCGGATTGGTCATCGGACAATTACAAAGGGCAGAATAAGAAGTCGACCCCAACAGTTATAATTGAAGACCCATAATTAATTAAAGGTGGGTTTACCCACCCAGAGTGAGAGGTCAGCCCCGCCAGATGGTGACTCTTCACACGTGCCAGATTGATATAAATAAGAGGCTAGCGCCTCACTTCTTAGACACACTCACTTGCTCATTATCTTATGAGGCAAGCTGAAATTACAAGTTGGAGAGAGGAGAAGAAGAGTGGCACATCTCTTGGGGAGGACTTTCTGTATTGGTTTGAGCTATCTCTTGAACATTGTATAAGCCATNATTAAAAGGTACTTCTGTTATTCTCCCTTCTCATGCATTAGGCTTAGATAGATTTGAAAGGAAGTCAGTGTCCACGATAAGCATTTTTCTTGTCTAGGGTTAAGGTCAAGCTCTAGAGGTCGATCTACTTGTCTGCAGGCAGATTTTCCTACAACACAGATAATGACAAGTTTCAATATGAAATAGAAATTTCAGGTATGTGTAAATCATGAATCTGAGTGACATGTGGCAGCCACTCTGCTCGTGCCATGTCAACAAGTGACATCAGCAAGTTACTTTACTATGATATTTTTACTTCGTTAGTTTCACCACCGACAAATGACCTAAGTCCCGAAGTCTTGAAAGCCGAAAACCAGAAGTGGACATGAGTCGTCTGATCTGAAGAAAACTTCGAGAGCATTCTCAACCGTTGATCAAGTACAGTTGAAGGATAGTGTAAGTGGAAGTGTTAACCAAAAAAAAGTGATATCCACCATTTTATGACTTATTCAAAAGGTGATCACTCAGGAGGAAAATGGAGCAGTGATTATCCGAACCCCCGAAGTCCTGAAGTAAATGAGAACCATCCATCTAATCAGGAGGTTAAAACATCATCGTTGATTCTGATAAGTGATCAAGCACTCGCTTGGCCTAGCGCCTGGTCACCTCCTGTGGTCATATGGAATAAGAGAATTAAAGGAAAAAGATTATACATCGCTTAACTCGATAATCCTGTGGTTTTACGTTGTCAATCATATGTAATGGTTTGAAGGAAGTGCCTCAACAAAACTCAATTTTTGCAGTAGTTGTAGAGATTATGGTTAAATCAAATGAAGAGGTTTGATGGTCCAAATGAAAGGACACAATGCGTTATAACTCACGCCATTTTGAAGATTATATAAACAAGAAAGAGTGGTGAGAAGAATGTATCTCTGCAGTCCGAATCAAAAGATATATTAAATTACAGAAGCAGAGAGAGATGTAGTGAAGACATGATACAAAAGTTTTCCATATTAAGAAAATAGGGGTGGTTGGGTGGTGCAAGGGCAGGTTGGTGCCTACAAGGGAGATGATGCTTCATTTTTAGTTGTAGCTGACTAAGCAGGGGTTCAAAGCCTCCTACTAGTTGTTGTTGGTGAACAAGGGAGTGGGTGTGTCCTAGTTAGTTAGTGCTGATAAAAAAGGAAGAACATCTTTCGTTTATGTAAAATGTAAAACAAAATTTTGTAGTTAATAGAAAAGTATTTTTGGTTTTTCCAATTGGGTTCCACGATAAATATTGTGTTAAAATTTTTGTTTGCATTAACAAAAGAAAAATTTAAAATTTATTGATTCACTGATTCACCCCCCCTCTCAATGACAGGATTTGATCCTTCAATTGGTATCAGAGCGGGTCTCTTCACTAAAGGTTTAAATCACTTGAAGTTAAATATACATCAGAATGGATCAACAGTCGAAGATTTCATCAAAAATCTCCCTATTTGATGGTGAAGACTATGTCTTCTCGAGTTTTAGAATGAAAATCTATATGATGTCCATTGGACTAGAAGTATGGACATTAGTTGAAAATGGATATGATGTTCCAAAAACCACTCCCATAGAAGCATAAGACAAAACAAATTTTTGAGAACATGCAAAGGCTTTAAACACACTACAATATGGACTAAGTAAGAAAATCCTTGCTAAAGTACTAAACTGTAATAATGAAAAACAACTCTGGGATAAAATAGAAACTATATATGTAGGAGATTCCAAGGTAAAAAGGGCCAAACTTCAAACTCACAAAGTACAATATGAAGGTCTAAAAATGAAGGATGAAGAAAATATATCAGAGTACTTCGAAAGAGTTGATAATATTGTTAATGCAATAAAAGGTTTGGGATTAGAAGTGTCAAATAACGAGCTAGTTGAAAAAATACTAAGAACACTACTTATTCTATACAATCCTAAAGTGTCCACTCTTGAAGATAAAGAAAATATAGATAAACTCACCATGGATGAACTGTATGGAATCCTCACAGCCTATGAGTTAAGATTAGGACATGAGAACCTTCCAAAAGGAGAGGAAACATTCAAGGTTCTCAAGAAAACAAAAAATCAGAAGCAAAAACCTTAGCCCAACCATCATGAAGAATCTAATGTAGAAGAAGCCAATTTTATTACAAAAATTCAGAAAGGATCAGGGAAGTACAAAGGCAATCTGTCTTTCAAATGTTTTAATTATGGAAAGGTTGGCCACTTTGCAACCAAGTGTCCCTATCCCAAGGAGGACCCTGAAGATGAAGAAGACAAAAAATAAAAATAAAAGAAGAAGGAAAAACCCAACTACAAAAAGGGGTTTTACAAAGGGAAAAATATTTTTTACTCAAAAGAAGAAAACAACAGTTCATCGGAATCTAGTGACAGTGATGATGATGAAGTCCTTTTTCTAGTTATTGAAGAACCTAATGAGATAGGATAAATTGAGAATGAGGAAGAGTCAAAAGATGAAGCAGAGGTTAATATGGAAGACGAAATTCTCAGTGCCTTGGATGAATTAAGAAAATACAAAACCAAATATAGATAACTGAAAAGTCTTGTAGTTGAACAAAAGGAAAAACACAAACATAAAGAAAAAGAGATGGAGAAACTCATGAGAAACCTGAAAAACCAAATCCTAGAAGAAAATAGGATGGAAGAAAGTCTGGAGAAGTCTCTTAAAAAGAAACAAATAACCTGTGAAAGAATGGAGGCAAAATTAGTTCACCTAAGAAAAAAACTTGATATGAAACTTATTCAAACAAGATATGAAAACAACTCTAAAATATTAGATAAGATTATTACCACACAAAGGGATTTAGGCAACAAAAATGGAGTAGGTTATTCTCAAGAATAAAACCAAGTTAACTCAAAATCTTATGCAACTTCTCTCCTCATTACATTCAATAAGAAAGATGAAGAAAAGACAAGTAATGATAAAAACTCCAGAGTACTACTTCCTTGTATCAAGAAGGAATATAAGACAACTCCAAATATAGTTTATCAAAACATGTATCCTCACATTTTTGTTGGTTATTTCTTTGCATGCTCTAATTTTGGACACAAAGTTATGAATTGTAGAGCATATAGAAGGAAAAACTTGTGGGTTAAGAACTATAACCTTAAAAATAAC
>SNQJ01S0041834.1:27235-42305 GCA_010110895.2 Picea sitchensis
GCTTTCATAACTCTGCCCTAACCAACGCGCCTACCGGTGTTGCTTGGTATATCCACCAGTTATGTTTTTTTTTAAATATCAAATCCATCCAGATCCATGGGGAGAGGCGCGACCGTATTGTATGACCGCGGGCACAGATTTCGAGATGGGACTGTCATAGTTGTAGATGCAGAGGGCACAGAAACCGAGACAAAATTCCTCTTGGGCCTAGGAGTGAAAGAGTCGGATCTGAGCATGGAGACAGTTATTTTTGAGTAATTCGATGGCATGGATCTAGTGGTGATGTTTGTTTTCTGATGTGAGCATTATTTTTGCATCTTGATTTCAAAATGAGGTATATTCATGTATTTGCCAAATTCTTTTGCTGAGCTAATGAAAGAGCCTACCCATTTGAGAGCAGGACCCAAAGACGTATTCCACCAGGGATGAATTCCATTATCAAGTTTTTTTGTTCAGATCTGATGCTTATGTCTCTTCATTTTTAAGCTTTCCCTTCTTTAATTTTTCACTTTAATTTATGCTCATTTAATATAATTCTTTATAAGTCATGATGAAAAGATCTTGGATCATGTTGGTATCAGAGCAGTCATCTTTGAATTGAATTGTTGAGTGTGAATGATTACTAGGGCCAAGCATAAGCAGCGTGAAGGAACTCTAAATACTTTCAATCCCGAAGTTGGTCGTGTATCCAGAAGGAAGAAAATGGCAAAAGAGGACAAGCGTGATGAATAGGAGAAAAACTTTCACATGTTATTTTATCGCATGTCCGAAATGGTCGAGCGAATGTATGGAGGTTACGAGAAATATATGAAGAAGAAAGGGAAGAAAAAGGAAACACATCTAGATGACGATGCTTCACCAAACCAAGGGGTTGTAGGAGATCCTCTTGAGCCTCTGTCTTCACCTTTGAGTTCTAGTTCTTCTTCCTCCGAGCATTCTCATCATTCTAGCCGCAAAGCCTCTTTTAAGAAACCATGATTAAAGCTTGATGTAAAATTTGTTTTACCTATGTTTAATGGAGATGTTAATCCTGAAAAGCTAGATAATTGGATCTGACAGGTTGAAGTGTATTGTCATCTCCAGCATATTGATGAAGAGGAAGTTAAAGTGCAACTAGATTCCCTTTGGTTGGAAGACACCGCTCTTGTATGGTGGGAGAGAAAGATTCAGGACATAAGTAAGTGTGGTAAGATTCTTTCCTCATGATCGGAATTTAAATCAACGATAAGGAAGCAATTCTATCCATTAGGGTATTTACATAAAGTAACAATGGAATGAAAAACTTTAAGGCAAAGTAAAGGACAAACTGTACAAAGTTTCACAGAAGAATTTAGAAAGAAATCTATTTCATTGAACATTCCTTTGGATTCTTATGAGACTTTAATGAAGTATATTGGTGCACTTCACAGTTATATTCGACATACTTTTCTCTTGTTTAACCCCACTAGTCTTGACGAAGGTAGTGTGCAAGACACTCACCTTGATAATAGGGAGAAACATGTTCAAGAAGATACCACAAAGAAATATTCCAATTTCCCACAAAAGACTTTGAAGAAGTTTAAAAGGAAGGACAATAAGACTGTTGTGGTGATGAGAGAAGGAGGAAAACCATCTTGCATCCATTGCAATAAGAGCGGTCATGATGAAGAACATTGTTGGAAACTGCATCCGAAAAAGAAATCGAAACAGTTCGATGGAAAGGGGAAGGCAAAGACCGTTTCTATGGTACAAAGAGATCTTGGTTCCGATTTAGGAGATGAAGCAAAGATCACGGCGGTTGGATTACAAGTTAAATATTCTCTTCATGCTAGTTTTAGTTCCAATGATGAATCTCATGTTGATGAACGAAAGAGGAATGAGTTATTTCACATAAGAGTTGTATCTAAACATACTAAGATAGATACATTATTTGATCTGGGTTCCCAATTAAACTTAATATCTGAATCACTTGTTAAGAAAATGGGTCTTGAAACAAAACCACATCTGAAACCTTATCCTCTTGGTTGGGTATGTGACAAAGCAAAACTTAATGTCACCAAACAATGTAGGATCGTATTTTCTATTGCTTCAAAATTGATTGATGAAGTTGATTTGGATGTTGTACCACTTGATATATGTGGCATAGTGTTGGGAATTCATTATATTTATGATAGAAAAGAAGTCTTATTTCGACATGAGAACAAATACCACCTCACTAATGGGGGAGTGGAGTATATTGTTAGAGCTCACAGCATGAGGGTAAATACAACACTTGTTAGTGCAGGGAAAATGAAAAGACTCATAAACACTAATAAGAGATATGTACTCATGGTCGTCAAAGAGAAATATGTCAGGACATCCGACCCTTTCCAAGTGTGTGATCCATCTCATAAAAAAGAATTAATTGATATTATTTCTAAGTATGATGATATTTTTTAGGAACCAGATGGATTACCTCCTAAGAGGGAAATCCAACATGAGATACATATTCAGCAAGAGTCTCCTCTTCCTAATGTGGGCATGTACATGATGTCAGTTGTGGAGATGAAAGAGATCAAGAAGCAGGTACAGGGATTATTGGATCAACGGGTCATCAAGCCTAGTTCATCTCCTTGTGGTTCTCTGATCATGGGTGCCAAAGAAAGATGGCACATGGCGAATGTGTGTTGATTACCGAGCCTTAAATAAAATCACGGTGAGAAATCGATACCCTCTTCCTCATATAGATTATTTACTTGATCAATTGAAGAATGTTGTCTATTTCACTAAGTTGGATTTGCGCAGTGGATATCATCAAATCAAAGTCACAGAACAAGATGCATGGAAAATTGCCTTTAAAACCAAACAAGGATTGTTTGAGTGGTTGGTTATGCCATTTGGGATTTTTAATTCTCCAACAACTTTCATGCGTGTGATGAATTATGTATTCAGGCCTTTCATAGATGAATTTGTGATTGTATATTTAGATAGAATTATTGTTTTTAGCGAGACATGGGATGAGCATGTGAGGCATGTAAAGAAAGTATTGGATACTTTGCAAAGGGAAAAGATGTATGTAAAATTGTCTAAATGTGAGTTTGGAAAGACTGCACCTGTATACTTAGGTCATATTTTAGGAGGAGTACAATTGAAAATTGACCCTTCCAAATTTGATGTAATTATAAATTGGCCTGAGCCAAAAAGTGTAACTGAAGTTCAAATCTTCTTAGGTGCAGTCCATTATTGGAGGAGATTCATTCAACTTCTCCTTTATAGAAGCTCCTCTACATGCCTTAACCAGTGTGAAGAACACTTTTCAGTGGGAAGGAAAGCAACAAAAATATTTTGACACTTTGAAGGGGGAGATCGATACTACACCAGTATTAGCACTGTCGAATATTCAACAACCTTTTGAGATCGAGACATATGCCAGTGGCTACGCCATGGGTGAAGTACTAATGCAATATCATAAGCCTTTTTGTTATCACTCTAAAACTTTTAACCAAGTTGTTGTTAACTATCCTATATATGATAAAAAGTTGTATGCATTAGTCCAGAGTGCAAAGAAATGGAAGCACTACTTGTTAGGGAAGGAAACCATTATGCATACAAGTCATAAACCCTTACAATATCTTCAAAAATAGACCAAATTGCAACAATCTTGGCACTACAGGTGGATGGGTTTTCTATAACAATTTCACTTGGTAATCAAGTACAAAAAGGGTACAAGTACAAGGTAGAGAACTATTGTATGCAGGGAAAGTTACTTTACCATCTTGGAAAGATATGTATTCCTACAAGTGAACGAGTCCATGTAATACGAGAAGCTTATACTTCTCTTGTGTATGGTAATTTTTGGGTAGGAAAAACTATGGCTCATTTGCAGAGGTTTTTTTACTGGCCTCAAATGAAAGTTATTATAACTAAATATGTAAAGGGGCATGTGATGTGTTCTACACACCCCTTTACATGTTCCTTCCCATCCATGGGAAAATATATCCATGGATTTTGTAGGGGGATTACCCATGACTCAAGGGGGTCATGATTAGTTGTATGTTGTAGTGGATAGGTTCACCAAGATGTGTATCTTGATTCCTTGTAAAAAGCATATCATTGTTCAGCAGACTGCTAATCTCTTCTTTCAACATGTTTGGGTTCACCTTGGATTACCCACATCTATCGTCTCGGATCGAGATACTTGATTCCTTCGAGAATTTTGGACTAGATTGTGGAGAATAATGGATACCAAATTAAAGATGAGCACTGCTTTCCATCCATAGATAGACAAACAAACAGAGGTGGTAAATCGACTAGTGGTACTTTTTCTTTGAGGCTACTGCAGTAAGCATCCCAAGGTATGGGATTAACAGATACCCTATGTACAACATGCGTACAACCAAGATTTACATTCATCCACTCAGATTTCACCTTTTGAGACATGTTTTGGGTACCTACCAAAGGTTCCTTTGGACTTGATGTACAAGAGAGATGCCGATGTAAATGAAGAATGAACGGAGGATAGAGCCCACAATTTCATCCAGAGGATTCAAGAGATACACCAGGCAGTCAGGGAATAGTTGGAGAAAATTCAAGCACAGTATAAGGCTCGGCATGAAAAGAACATGGTTGATCATCAGTTCCAGGTTGGAGACCGGATATGGCTTCACATCAACAAGGAGAGATTGAAGGGTGAAGGAAAGAATGATCCAGATTTTATGAGCAGAACAAAATGAATACAGATTATTAAAATATTCTTAACACAAAATAACATAGATACAGTAAAATTGGTTTTCTATTCAATAAGGAAATAAGATGAAACTATGAAATGCAGCGGAAAACAAGCTTATTGGAATGGTGGCGGCTTATCTCTGAGAAGAGATGTGACGATTGCGCTCATTCACAAGAAGATGGTTATAATGAGGCTCTAAAGGCCTTTTACAATAAACAGGAATGTCAAAAACCCTAGACATCCAAAAACCTAACCCTAGGAGATGAAGCGCCAAAATTCATGTGGGCCCCATTTGGGTAAGTTAGTACATCAACTTCCTGGGGTCGTAACTTTTTCATACAGTCTTTGTTTTAGGCGCATGATAGCCTGTTGGAAAGGTCTAACCGAGAATAAAAAAATTCAACTGGCCCAATTCAATTCCCCTAGCAATCACATGGGCCCCAAATCCCCAAAAAATGTCGTTTACAGCCTCAAAACGACCCCAGAAGTTTGGAACCCGAAAAACTGTTGAAATACTACCAAGGTGGAAAACTATTTTTCGAGCCAGTGGAATAGGTGGGTGGCCATCGATATCCACTTGGATCAATCCTCCATCCTTAGGAAGAAATGGTCTCCATTGCGTTGATTTCCCCCATCAGATAAGGAAATTTCTGTTGAATTTGGCCCCAGGTGAGCCACTTGCCTTGGTGCAGGAGCTGCCCTACTTTGACGACTTGATAAAGTTGGATCCTTTGCTGTCGAGTGCCCTTGATCTGTGTGTACACAATCTAAATTGGATTCATGTTGCATGCAGTCAGGGTTGAGATATTTTGGTGTCAACTGCTCTGTTATCTATGAGGTTTCCAGTAATGGTGTGAAATATGGTCGAAGGAGATCCATGTTGAAGACTAGATGCAGACCAAGGAAGGGGGAAATGTTGAGTTCAAAAGAATTGTCACCCAAAACCTTGGTGATGGTGTACACCCCATAATGGAGTGGGAAACGATTCCTTTGGGGCCATGTAAGGAATTCTTTCTACAAATGAAACCAAAATTTGTCGCCCACCTGAAACTTATGTGGCACCTAATGTTGATCATGGCGTTGTTTGTACTTGGAATTAGACTTATGTAGAATATCCTGAACCTGTTGGTGGATGTGCTGGATCCACTTAATAAACCGGGTGGCTTCATCAACTTCTGGTGGAGCAGGGGATGAGTCAACCGAGGTGGTCACCAGGGGTAGTGCAATATCCATGGGGCCCAATGGTTGAAATCTCAACCCCACCTGAAAGGGGCTGTGGCCAGTTGAGCTATGTAGGTCTCGGTTGTATTTACATTGGACATAGGGAAGACTCTCATCCCATGTGTGGGGGTGTTTTCAATTGTACATGCACAACATATGTATGACCATCTGATTGATGACCTCAGTTTGGCCATCTGTATGGGGATGGAAGGCAGTGGATTTGGTGAGCTTGGTATCCAGTAGTGACGATAGGCTCAACCAGAATGAGCTAAGGAATGGACTTTCACGGTCTGAGATAATGGTTTTTGGGATCCCAAAATGTACCCATACTCGTTCAAAGAAGAGCTTGGCAGTGGATTCTGTTGTGATGTTATTTTTGCAGGAGGCTAGAATCGCCATCTTGGAAAAGCGATCAACAACCGCAAAAACACAGTCATTTCCCCTCTTGGTGGACGAGAGGCCCAAAATGTAGTCCATTGAGATGGATGCCCACAGCATGTTAGGAGTAGGCAGAGGGGTGTACATGCCCTTTTTCTTAGAGGTCAATTTGGAAATAGTGCAGGCAGTGCAAGACCTAATGTACTTGTCAAATTTTTGGTTAATAGAAATGTTTATGTAGCATTGCTACTGTCTTTTCGATGCCAAAGTGTCCTACCACCCGACTATAGTGAGATTCCCAAATCATCTTCGTGCACTTGCTTGATGGAACATAGAGATGGCCTAGATGGCACAACAACTCATCCTGAAGATGGAAATTAGCGACCACTGAGTTGGAACCAATCATTTGGTAGGTGGTGGAGAAGTCAGGGTCTGTCTCATAGAGATGGGTCCATTCAGAGGTCTCGTGACTGCAAGAGTCTAGCACCGTGGTGAGTGTCGCAACCGGAGGTCAGCTGAGGTAGTCAACAACTTGGTTGGTACTTCATGTTCTATACTTGATGTTGAGGTGGAACTGTTGTAAGTATGTTGACCACTTCTGATGGCGGTCATTCTGCAATTTACCTTGGGTCTGCATGAACTATAGTGGCTTGTGATCAGTTTGGATGACTGTCTCCTTCCCAAGAATGTAATTTCTCCACTGGTGACAGGCTTGCACAATGGAGTACATTTCTTTGTTGTAAATAGGGTACTTATAGACAACATCTGATAGTGTCTCACTATGATATTCCAGGGGGTGGTCGTGTTGAGTGAGAACAATTCCCACATCAAAGTTTGAAGCATCGGTCTCAATCTCAAAGGGATGTTTCAGGTCCGGTAATGAAAGTACTAGGGATGAGCACAAACGCTTCTTCAAGTCATCGAAGGATTTTTGTTGGGACAGGCCCCACACAAATTTTTCCTTACCGCCACCCCTAGTTACTTGGATGAGGGCCCATGCAATATGAGAGAATCCCAGCATGAACCTATGATAGAAATTGGCGAGGCCTAAGAAGCTCTGAAGTTCAGTGAGTGTGGTTGGGACTGGACAGTCATGGATGACCTGGATCTTGGTTGGATCCACATGCACACCATGTTGATCAATGATGTAGCCTAAGTAATGGACCTTGTCAATGCCGAAGGAGAATTTTTCCAAGTTTTCATATAGTTTGTGATGTCGCAGGGTGTGCAGAACCTGTTGAATATGATGAAAATGTTCTACCCAAGTCTTGTTGTAGATGAGGATGTCATCCAGACACACCACTATAAAAGTATTGATGAAATTTCATAGGATATCGTCCATCATCATCATAAAAGTTATTGGATCAGCTTTCAAACCAAAGGGCATGACCAACAGTTCAAAAAGACCTTATTTTGACTTGAAGGAATTCTTCCATACATTTGTTTGGTCTATTGGGACCTGGCGATAGCTAGACTTCATATCAATCTTAATAAAGTATTTGCCCCCTGTGAGATGATCAAGGAGGTTATCGATACGGGGAATCAGGTACAGGTTTCAGACTGTGATTTTATTCAGGGCTCGTTAATCAATGCAGAGATGCCAGGTATCATCTTTCTTCTGCACCAACACGATTGTGCTCCCACAAGGCAATCAGTTGGGACAGATGTGCCCCTTCTCTTGTGGAGCAGTTCTTGGATCTGCCTCTTGATCTCCTTGTTTTAGAACAAAGAGTGGTGGTAGACTGGCCCATTGGGTAGCAGTGCACCTGGGGTCAAATCGATGGGATGCTTGACCTGGAAGTGCATAGGTACCTCAGTAGGAGAGGAGAATATATCTGATTATTATTCCACGACCTTATCCACTTTATCCTGTTGTGTGGAGAGATCGACCGCGAAGGCCCTAGATGTGGCTGCGATCTTTCGCTTGCTTTGAGAGCGAATCACGAAGAATACAAATTTCACGATCTGAGAGATGACCTTCCTGCATTTCTTGGCAGAGATCAAGGAAATAGCACTAGGAGGGACTGCCTCAGGTATCCTGTACAATTTCTTGTTCAAAGTAATAATAAAATTATGAGGTCTAGACTCATATATAGCATGATGTTTCCATAAATGAGGTTGGCCCAAAAGAACATTACAAACTTTGATAGGAGAAACATCATGCAATACCTCATCTTTGAAGGGTTTGATTTCATACAATAGTCAACACTGTTGGCTGACGCGGAGATCACTTCCTTGGCAGATCCATCCAATGGTGTAGGGTTGTGGGTGTGGCATTGTCGGCAGGGCCAACTGTTTGACAACCTCTACTAAGATTAGGTTCTTCTGGCTACCGCTATCAATGATGAAGTGAAATGGGGTGCCTTTTACCCACATTTGTGAATGGAAAAGGTGTTCTCCTTCCTCTAGCTCATCTGGTTCACCAGGCTGGAGCTTGGTGGTAGCAACAGTGGCATTAGGTTATGCGTCAATGATTCATCTTTCCCTTTCTGTTTATGACTCAGAGTCAAACTTTGACTCAGATTCAGAACCTGCATCTGATTCAGAGGCTTTTACTTCGGCCACTAGTGACTTCTTTGAGCGACAGTCAACAATGTTATGCCAAGGGCTCTTATGGAAGTCGCACAACTTTCGGGTATCTTTATTCATCTTTTCGGTGTCCTTCTTTGCTTGTGGCTTGTACTGGTTGTCCTAATACTGTCCATATTTTCTATGTCCTTTTTTTTTGGGTTGGGGCTGCCCTTTCTTGGCTTTTTCTATGAGGGATTTCCAGCCCCAAATTGTCGCAACTTTTGTTTGAGCTTTTGCTCGATTTTGACGACATATCGGTAGGTTGCGCCCAAGGATGAGATGTATAGAAATTGTATTTCGGTCTGGATGTATCTATGCAGATCACTGTGATACTTGAGCACCAAATGTCGCTCTGAACCTTTGATACCCAGCTTGGTGCACAAGGTATGGAAGATATTTGTGAACTGTGGCACTGCTTGGTCTCTTTCTTGTCGCACTATGGTCCATTTGGTATACAAATTGTCATAACTTCTGACAGGGTAGTATTGTTCCTTAATAGAATCCCTGAAGGATTCCCACGTGGTTGTGACTATAAATAATGAGGGTTCCTCTATTTTCGTTTGCTCACATAATTTTTCCCACCAATCTTTGACATGGGGAACGATGTTGAGGAGCGCAAAAGTAATCTTTTCTCTATTCGAAAAGTTATGGATAGGAAAATACCCTTCTAGTAGATTCAACCACTTGTCTACAACATCTGCGTCTATCTGACCTATAAATATAATAATATTGAAGTTGATTTGTACCTTGAAGGGGGAGGCACCTCCGCTTGAGGAAGATGCATCGTCTATTGGTAGCCGCCGAAGGATTTGCGTGAAACTATCTATCATCTTGTTCCTCTGTTACATGAGGGCTTCCTCAATAAACATTTTGAAAGGATCTCTTGTCTCATCATCTTTATTTTCTCCTACCATGAGAGGTCGCTTGGGCGTGCGAGATATTTTTTCCTCAAGAGAAACAAGCTTGAGACTTAATTCTTTGTACTCTGATCTCATTGGGGACATGCATTAAGACGACAAGGAGAAGACCGCTCTAATACCACTTATCGGGATTTTATGAGATTAACGAAATGAATACATATTATTAAAATATGCTTAACACAAAATAACAAAGATACAGTAAAACTGGTTTTCTATTCAATAAGGAAATAAGTTGAAACTGTAAAATGCAGCGAAAAACAAGCTTGTTGGAATGGTGGCGGCTTATCTCTGAGAAGAGATGTGATGGCTACGCTCATTCGCAAGAAGATGATTAAAATGAGGCTCTGAAGTCCTTTTACAATAAACAAGAATTTCAAAAACCCTAGACACCCAAAAACCTAACCCTAGGAGATGAAGCACCAAAAGTCATGTGGGCCTGTTCAGGTAAGTTAGTACATCAACTTCTCGGGGTCTTAGCTTTTTCATACGATCTCCATTTTAGGTGCACGATAGCCCATTGGAAAAGGTCTAACCAAGAAGAACAATGTCTGATTGGCCTAGTTTAGGGCCTCTAGCTTTCACTTGGGCCCCAAATCCCCAAAAAAAGTTGTTTAGGGCCTCAAAACGACCCTAGAAGTTTGGAGCCCAAAAAACTGTCGAAAAACTGCCATGGTGGAAAACTATTTTTCGAGGCAGTGGAATAGGTGGGTGGCCACCAATATCCACCTAGATCAAATAAAATCAAGCCCATTCATTATGGACCCTTCACTATCTTAGAGAAAAGCGGTACCAATTCTTTTCGTTTGGATCTTCCACCTTATATGCAGATTTACTCAGCTGTGAACGTTGAGAACTTGAAACTTTTTTAGCCTCCCATGATCATGGATCAAGATGAGGAAATTTCAATACCATCAGTTGATGAGTTTTCACCTGAGTACTTGGAAGAGATACAAGAAAATATCATCTTGGATAGGAGGATGAGGACTTCACGCAGGGGTGATGTTGATTATCTTCGAGTAGGCTTAAAAGGCACCCATCCAAGGAAGGCAAAGTGGATCAAGAAGGACAAAGTGAGGGGACTCTTCCCTCACTTACCAGTTGATTGATAAAAGCTTTTGGTGGACCAAAAATCTCTTAGTGGGAAGGCATGATCCAAAAAGGATCCAAAGAAGGCTAAGAATAACTAAAAACTCACAGAGGCAACTCAGAATGCTCATAATGGCTCCAGCAGACAGAGAAAGGGAAAAAATTCAAAACTCCCAAAACTTAGTGAAAATGACATGATCGGGAAGAGCGCATCGCAATATTTCTAACAGCGCAAATGTATCATCAAACAGAGTTACAGTTTGAAAGATATTCATGGTCAAAGTTGTGGTCAAACATGGCTAGTCAGCAGGGGACACATCATCATCCGTATTGTTGACGTCAGCATGAGGTCATCAACTAATATGGCAAGGTGACATCATCATATAGGATGTTGACATCAACATGCCACGCGGCAGCACCAAAGGTTGCCACATGTCATGCACCAGTGGACATTTCAAGGGTCCATATGGACCAATAGAAAAGTGCCATGTGGCACCCCCAGGCGATTCCACGTGGCACCACCCGGGGAGAGCCACGTTGGAAAATGTCTAACAGAGAAGAAAAATGTTCGATTGGCCTACGTTAGGGCCCCTAGCTTTCACTTGGGTCCCAGATCCCCCAAAAAATGTCGTTTAGGGCCTCAAAACGACCCCAGAAGTTTGGAACTCGAAAAACTGTCGAAAAACTGCCAAGGTGGAAAATTATTTTTCGAGCCAGTGGAATAGGTGGGTGGCCACTGATATCCACCTATATCAAATAAACTCAAGCTCATTCGTTATGGACCCTTCACTATCTTAGAGAAAAGAGGTACCAATTCTTTTCGTCTGGATCTTCCACCTTATATGCAAATTTACTCAGCTGTAAACGTTGAGAACTTGAAAATGTTTTAGCCTCCCATGATCATGGATCAAGATGAGGAAGTTTCAATACCATAAGTTGATGAGTTTGCACCTTAGTACTTGGATGAGCTACAGGAAAATATCATCCTGGATAGGAGGACGAGGACTTCATGCAGGGGTGATGTTGATTATCTTCGAGTAGGCTTAAAAGGCACCCATCCAAGCAAGTCAAAGTGGATCAAGAAGGACAAAGTGAGGGGACTCTTCCCTCACTTACTAGTTTATTGATAAAATATTTTGTTGGACCAAAAGCCTCACAGTGGGAAGGCATGATCGAAAAAGGATCCAAAGAAGGCTAAGAATAACTCAGAACTCACAGAGGCAACTCAGAATGTTCATAATGGCTCCAGCAGATAGAGAAAGGGAAAAAATTCAAAGTTCCCACAACTTAGTGAAAATGACATGATCGCGAAGAGTGCATCGCAAGATTTCTAACAACGCCAATGTATCATAAAAAAAAATTATGGTTTGAAAGATATTCACGGTCAAAGTTGTGGTCAAACATGGCCAGTCAACAGGGGACACATCATCATCCGTATTGTTGACATCAGCATGAGTTCATCAGCTGATATGGAAAGGTGACATCAGCGTACGAGATGTTGACATCAGCATGCCACGTGGAAATACCAGAGTCTTCCACGTGTCACCCACCAGTGGACTTTTCAAGGGTCCATATGGACCAATAGAAAAGTGCCACGTGGCACTTCCAGGCGATGCCATGTGGCACCATCCAGGGAGAGCCACGTGGTACCCCCAGGCGATGCCATGTGGAACCATCCAGGGAGAGCCATGTGGCAGTACAATAATGACAGAGCAGCCATGTCATCATACAAGTGGGCGTATCAACGAGATCCATGTGGCCCAATCATCGGGCGACACGTGGCATCCCAGGAATTCCCAATGTTGGCTCGTGAACAAATTTAGTTTTAAAAAAATGGTGGGTCTGCCAAATCTAGCGGACCACGCCAATTTTAAATGATCTTTAGTAGAGATTCTAGTGGATCGCTAAACTTAGCAGAGGATGAAAATAATATAATATATATATATAACCAACTACCAAAATGGAGTCCGGCGGGTTTGACCCCGGAACCTCCGCCTAGTCCAACGCTTTCATAACTTATCCCTAACCAATGCGCCTACCGGTGTTGTTTGGTATATCCACCGGTTCAATTGTTTAAAAATATCAAATCTACCTAAAGTCAGGGGCAGAGGCGCGATTGTACTATACGAACCTAAGCATGGATTTCGAGACGAGACTGTCATAGTTGCAGATGTAGAGGGCACGAAAATTGAGACAAATTTCCTCTTGGGCCTGGGAGTGCCAGAGTCAGATCGGAGCGTGGAGACAGTCATTTTTGGGTAATTCGATGCCATGAAACTAGTGGTATATATATATATATATATATATATATATATAAGTTTTTATCTGATCTGGGCCTTATTTCTAAAGCTTTATTTCAGAATGAGGTGTATTCATGTATTTACCAAATTCTTTTGCTGAGTTAATGAAAGAGCCTACCCATTTGAGAGCAGGACCCAGAGACGTAGTCCACCAGGGACGAACTTCGTTATCAAGTTGTTGTGTTCAGATATGATGCTTATGTCTCTTCATTTTTAAGTTTTCCCTTCTTTAATGGTGCCCTTTAATTTATGCTCATTTAATACAATTATTTATAAGTCACGATGAAAAGATCCTGGATCACTTGCTTTTCTTCATTTCTCTTTTTAGCTCACTTAAGGCGCTGATTAATTTTGCTTCAAGATCTACTTCACCTTCTTCTTCATCACTTTCAATGGTTTATTTTTGAGTTTTTGTTCCCATCAAGAGAACTCTTTCTAATTCACTATCACTATCATCATCTTCATCATATGAGGATTTGTCTTCTTTTGAATAAAATATCATATTGACGAATTTTCTTTTATTTTCCTACTTGTTTCCCTTCTAATATTTCTTTTCTTTCTTGGGAACTTCTTCTTCATTTCTATCTAAATTCTTAGCATAACGACATTTAGAAGCAAAATGACAAATTTTACCACAATTAAAACATTTCAAAGGAAGCATACCTTTGTACTTGTGGGTTCCTCTCTTCAACTTTCTTATGAAGTTGGCCATTTCTTCATCTGCTTCTGAATCATTGTTGCAACTATAGTTTGAATTTGGATTTAGTTTATTCTTTTTTTTCTTCTTGGATTCCTTGAAAGCTTCTTCATTCCTCAGTGTATTATCCTTCTATGTTCTCATTTCATAAACTGTAAATATTCCATGTAACTCGCCCATGTTCAATGTAGAAATATCTTCTCTTTCTTCTAGGGATAAAATCTTAGGATCAAATCTCATTGTAAGAGACCTTAGTACTTTTTGAACAATTACTAGTTATTTAATTTCTTCTCCCAATTCCTTAATAGCATTTACTATTTCATCAACTCGTAGAAAGTAAGATACAATATCTTCATCTTCCTTCATCTTTAGTTGTTCAAATTTACCTCTATAGGTTTGAAGCTTGCCCCCTTTTTACTTTTGCATCTCCTTCGTAAATATTTTGAAGTTTGTCCCAAAGATCCTTTGCAGTATCGCAATGCATAAATTTGACAAATAGTGAATCAACCAGACTGTTAGAATATGAAGGATGTGTGCTTTTTTTACCATTGACAATACCCTTGTCACCCAACCATAGGCCGAAGCCACCCTCCGAGCACCTTAACCTTGACAGAGAATCATTCTGGAAGCAAACCCTAGGCTAGATACCATACAAAGGGTAGCACACCTTTCCCCAAGGATAGCGCATCAACAAAGGATAATCAGATATTCCAAACCCTAGCCAAGAGATAGTCCAAGCCAAAATGTAACTGCTAGTTGTAGCAGCTACACTAGCATCTCTCCTCCAAACCTACGCACAAGACTGCAACTGCATTGCACAGAATTGGCTTTCTGCAACTGCTGAGATGTCTCAAATGAGAGACTGGCACCCTATATTTATAGTGGTTCTGGCAGACTTACTGAGGTCGACTTCTCCTTCTGAGTACTTGTCTGTTCAGTATATATTAATTCTTCTAGCCAACTTCTTCTCCTAGAGGCTAATAACCTAATACATATTATCTTCTTGAGCCGACAAGTCTTCTAGGGTTATTAGCCAACTCATTAGGGTTTCTCTTGCTTCCCGGAGTCTTCTATTCTTGTGAGGTTCACATGTGGAGGTAAATACCTCCCGCGGCTACCATAATATCAACACTCCCTCCTAGCTAGGGAGGTATTACAGGTAATGGTCTTGAGCACAAAAACATACCATTCACCCGGTAGCATCAACATA
>SNQJ01S0041834.1:47023-71036 GCA_010110895.2 Picea sitchensis
TCTTCTAGGGTTATTAGCCAATGCATTAGGGTTTCTCTTGCTTCCCGGAGTATTCTATTCTTGTGAGGTTCACACGTGGAGGTAAATACCTCCCGCAACTACCATAATATCAACACAGACTACCCATAATAGTACTTTTAGACTTTGATTTATTTTCACTGATTTTCTTTTCACCTTTGTTCGGCAGAGGAGTGGAAGGTGTTGTATATCCGTATACTAATGCTTGTCAGACATCAAATCCTTGTGCCTATAAAAATGTTTTCATCATTTTATTCCAAAATGTATAATTTTGACCATCAAACATTGGCACTCCATTCTTAGTGAAATCCATGATCTCCCTTCCAATGGTTAGATTGATTCTAAAGGAACCTGCTTTGATCCCAATTGTTGGAAAATTCAGCAATACTAAGAGGGGGGGTGAATCAATATTGAGCACTTTTTACCACTTTTAATCAGAATATGTAATCTTCAACTTATCAATTAATTTATCACTTATAATTGCATTCAATATATAATTAACAATGCCATTCAACAATGCATAACATATAACCACAAATACATAGTACACCATAATTTTACATGGAAATCCAAATGGGAGAAAACCACAGAATGCTTTCTTATATATCAAAATATTACATTCATAGGAAGCATCGATTTCCAAATTGTCCAATACAAACTAGAAGGAGGCTCCAACCCCCTATTTACAGGTTCCAACTTGAAGGAATCTACAACTTTGTAGATTCTCCAACTCCAACTTGAAGGAGGATCCAACCCCCTGATCTACAGGCTCCAACCTGAAGGAAGCTCCAACTCCCTGAATTCTCCATCTCCAACTAGAAGGAGGCTACAACCTCCTAATTTATAGGCTCCATCTCCCTATATTCTCCAGATCCAACCGGAAGGAGGCTACAACCCCCTGATTTACAGGATTCACCCTAAAGGAAGCTCTAACTCCCTGTATTCTCCGACTCCAATCGGAAGGATGATACAACCCACTTTCATTTCCCCTTCCTTCCGCCCTAAAATATAAGTTTAGACTTAACCTGTCACTGACACTATCACTGATAATCAACATGTCACTGATAATCAACCTGTCATCCAACCTATCATTATCCATGTTACTGTCTATTTCATTATCATTGTAATTTTATTTGTCATTGATATTGATGTCTCATCAACAATATCATCAACTATAAACATATACACTCACATAGATCATATACCAAGACCATCACCAAGATGTAAATCAAAACATATGCTAAGACATGTGTGCCATATCATCCATGTAACAATCATGTGTCATATCATAAACCATGTGCCAATATATGCCTCAAACATGTACCATAACATCCATCAACCATGTACCAAGATATGTACCATCACATCTATCAACCATGTACCAATATATGCCTCAAACATGTGAACATATACCAAAGTATATCTCAAACCATGTGCCTACTATCCATGATGCTCCTCAAACCATGTGCCAAAACATTCCTTAAGCATGTGCCAAACCATCCAATATATGTACCTCAAACATATGCATCCATGTGCCAAAAGGGCCTCCAAGACATGCCTCAAGCATGTACCAAAACAACCAATGTAAATACCTCAAACATATGCCATAACAACTAATGTATATACCTCAAACATGTGTTATAACATCACTAATATGTGCCTCAATCATGTGTCAACATAACCATGACATATACCAAACCAGATACTAAGATATCCAAGATATACCTCTAACCATATGCCAAAATATCACCAAGTTATGCCTCTGGCCATGTGCTAAAGACCTTCATGATATTCCTTAAGCATATACCATAACCACCAAGATATGAACTTTAAAACATAGAAAGCATACCTTACATTCTGAAAACCTCGTATATCAGATCTTAGATCACATACCCTTCCTCGGCTTCAACATCTACAGAAAATGGAACCTTCCTTCAATTGTCTTTCAGCCTCACTAGACAAAGGTCAGTCATCTCACAGGGCCTCGCGTGATGAGCCTCAAAAAACACGTGGGGGTCCTTGCGGGACACTCTATGCTTGACCCGTGGGGGTAAACATAATTAGGGTTTATCAGAAAACCCCTCTCCCTTTTGCAACTCTGAGACCATCTCCCTTTCTTCGTTGCTTCAGACTCACTACCTCATATTCACCAATAGATCACTTGCTCACTTGATAGATATTCAATAAACTTGCTTGTGTATGAATGAGAGTCTTTTTGAAGTGTATTTATACTTTTCCAAGTGACTTCTTTTCTTAACTTTAGATATGCCCTGTACTTTCTTGTTATAACCATTTTACCCTTCAATTGATGACTTGTAACTTCTTATTGCAACCGTTTAGGGGCTTCTTAACCATTCTTTGAGGCTTTCAACTTCATGAGGGCATAACTCCTCAACCGTGAGGAACCACGTGGAGTACCACCTACCATTGGAAACAACATGATGAGGACTATCCATCTATGAGTTTTTTGCATGCATGTTCCATGTCCTTCATCCCCCTTTTCCTCAAACAACTTCGGGCTTCATGACCACACCTTTGGGGCTTCTCAACCACTTAACCACTTAGCCATATTTCCAAGGCTTCTTGGAGAATTATTCAAAGTGTCTTCCCATGAGGGACATACTTAAATCTACACCATAAGGGAACCACTTTGGATACTTCTCCAAATACACCCATCACTTATTCCTTCAAACAAATTCATCACTTATAAAGGCTTCTTATGGGGTTAACATTCTTCTTATATGATTGACATCAATACTTATAGAATTATTCTAGAGTTGACATCAATGACAACTAATTTTCAGGCACCTACTCACAAAATCATTGTACACATGCACTTATGCCTCACAAAATAAGTGTATGCCGAAAAAAGTGACTAAAAAATATAAAATAAATTAAAATTACACTCTTGAGCAGGGTTTATAGGAAAACTACTTTCGTAATTCTATAAAACCCATGCCAAACTATATCAACCAAATCGAATTGGTATAAAATGAAGCATAATGGAAGGAATGACTACTAGAATGATCAGAAGTTGATGTCTCCCCATGATTTTTATGACCTATTGTCATGTCCCCATTTTTGGGTTCCCTTGTTCTGCGGTAGAAATGATTTTTATGGCTTGTCAGTGACGAAAAAGGGAGTCAAAATGGGTTATTCAATTTCACTTAGTTAAGAGATGTTATGTTTTTAAAGTGACATTAAGGAAATAAAGTAACTTTATATTAATAAGTTACTTAAACATTATTAAAAGTGACTTTTAATATTAAAGAGAAAGTAAAAGGGGAATAAGGGTCATATTTGATTTAGTCAAATAGGGGAAATTTCAAGAAGGCATGGAAAAAGGATTAAAAGAGGGGTAGCGCTTCACTTTGGCATTATGTTTTGGATTAATCTCTTTGGAGTGATCTTGGAGCCAAGGTTTTTTTTAAGGTTTTGGAAAAACCCTTCCATTGTAGTTTAGTTTTGGTGGTGCAAGATCCACCCTAGCTAGACATAGGAGGTAGATCAACCCATGATCTTCACTTGCGCTTCATCTTATGGTTTGGCATTATCTTGGAGATGGTTTGGAGGTTGGAGTTAGTCATTCTGCAATTTATAGGAGGAAGCTTCATCTATTGAGGAGGTTGTGGCACCATTCAGGTTTTTGCTTGTTATTGTGTGTTTTTCATTGATGTAATTCAACTGCTTTAGCAGCCATTAGAGACTTGTTGTGTTTGGATTCCATTCATAAATAAAATTCCATGGTGCCTTTCCATTTCATGTGTACCGGTAATAATTCCAATGTGTTTGACGAAAGTACTTTATGGGAATGAATGAAAAATATTTATGGAAAAATAACATAATTGCATAGAAATTCATAGTATCTCTTCCCAACTCATCTGGAGATATTACAGTGGTATCAGAGCTGGAGATATTTCCATCCTGAGGGGAAATGGTGATACAATGCCAAATTGGTTAGTGGATGCATTTTTATTGTTGTTAAGCATTGTATCTTCCATTTGGTAGCAGATCCAAGGGTAGAGGGGCCACAATTCCATTTTGTAGCAACACTGAGTTCTAGAGGGGTTGTATTTATATGCTATCTTGAGTTCTTCTTCAAGGAAACCATTTTTCTCTGCAAAGGGAAAGTTTTTCTCTTATTGGAGGGGTTGAGTTCCTTGGGTAAGGAGCCGTAACTAGTTGTTGGGTGAAATCTCAGTTGTGGGACAAGATTTATTGCGAAGGGGAGGACAAGATTCGTCTTGTGGAAGCCATCCTCCCTTGGATAGAAAATTTATCCATATGTTTTGGTCATAATTATTTGAAAAAGGATGATTTTTCTCTTGTTTACAAGGTCGTGGTGATTCAGTGGTTCGTGAGGCTATTTTGAGGTTGTTGAGGATTTATTGAGGGGACCCGATCCCCATTTATGAGTAGGTCGTGTATGCTCCAGGAGATCGCAGTTGTTATATAGGTCCATAGGGGAAAGGAGGTGCCATTGGGGTCTCTTGAGGGGTCGAATCACCCCTTTCCACAAAAATTCTAGGTAATGAGGGTCGTGGGAGTCCGTGTGCAAGATGAGTGGGCTTGTGAGAGAGTTGTAGGCTCTTGAAACAAAATCAAGAGGGTCTAGAGGGGGTTGAAAGCCCATTGGGTAAACCACGAAGGTCAGAAGGGAAATTGTGGGGCCTATAGTAGAAATGTGGGAGAGAAGGGTCGTTGCTCTGTTTTGGAATCTAGAAGATCATAGGAGGAATGGAGAGCTTCAAAGAAGAATTGCAGTATTGTTGAGGATTCATTGGCATATTTTCCAAGTTTCATATTGAGTTTTGTAGTGTTATTGTTGAATTGCAACTACTGTAGCAGCATTTAGATACTCATTATTTTTGTATTCCATATCGACCCATAATAAAATTTGATGATATATTTTCTATTCTCATGAGTCCTTGGATGTATGCTAAATGTTCGATGAAGTATCTATGAGTAGAATGCATACAATTTGTTTGTGCAAAATTGTATAACAAATTATAACATAAATATATATGTCATGCAAAGTGTTTGACAAAACACACAACCAGAACACCATATAACTAAACAATAAACCATTGGGAAAAATTAGCGGTGCATTCCATGGACAAGGGAATAAAGACAACTCTGGAATTCACAGATAAAACTTGGCAAATTCTTCAACTATCCAAGAGGATGCTAGCAGAAAAAACAAATGCATGCCTTACTACCAAGAGTATCTAACATTGGGTGAGGATATATGTACAACTTTTCCCTCTAAAATCTATTACACCCTCTGGTACAAAAGTTGGCCCAAGGATTTGGATGAGGATTATTTTAAAAGCACAATATAGGAAGTGAAGAAGGATGAACATGAAGGACAGGTGGAGGATCATGCATGTAGCCATGTAGAGGATGTGTGCATAGAGAAATGCCAAACAACATCCTATGATACATCATTATAACTAACCGATGAGGTCGATGACACTAGTGTGCTAGATGGAGAATATACAACATCATTTCCTACTCATGATGACTATGAGAAGATGTTCCAATAAACCAATGTTGAGAATTCAACATCTCTCCCTGTGTATGATGTTTATGATGAGGGAGGTTAGAGTGTGATAGAACCTGCACATGATGAGGATTCAATACCATAGCCCATTTATGACATGTATGAATATGCATGCATGATTATACTAGATTATGACGAAGGCTAGGAAATAAATGACAACAAAGGAGCTGAATTGGTGGATGAAATATTTTATGAGGATGATAGTCCACATGAGTCCCATCACTGCAAGGTATCATCTAGTTAGTCAGTTGGTCCACCCAATGTTGATGAAATAACATTTTGTGAATTGGAGAACCGATTATTGGTCACAGAGGAGAAAATTCTGCAGGTGTTGACGAGGGTTGATGGTGCTCATAAGTTTATTGAATATCTTATGTGGAAAACCCAATTGGAAGAGAGGAAAAAGGGAATCACATATGGAGTCACAAATACCCAATTGTGCATCATCAAAAAGGCACTAGAGTAGATTAAATATGATTACTTGCAGTTGTTCATGAATAGGGACCTTGTTTTTAAGTTCATTGAAGACAAGGAAAGGGAGGTTGAGGAGATTTGTAACCAACTGAGTTTGGCACACTCTTCAACATTGACAGTAGTAGATGTTAAGGTTTAAGATATTATTAGGTTTCTTTTCAATTCACTAGATAACCATAGCATAGATAGGATCACTGATAAATACACAATCACAAGAGACACATCATTTATCCCTGGAAACCCTCATGGGGGAGACAAACCAACAAAAACTTCCTTAATATAGATAGCCAATACAATGCTAAGACATAAAACAAACAATACATAAATTCCTCTCCCAAGAATGTGTCTCTCTCTCTCTTCCTTCTTCTCCAACTACAGCTCCAAACTTGTGCTCTGATGAACAAGTGAGTGAGTGAACAAATGAGGTGCTAGCCTCTCTTATTTATACAATCTGGCAAGCACTGAACTGAGGTGTCTTTTCACTGGAAGGGTCGAATTCCCATTCTGGGTGGTTATAACCACTTTAATATATTATGGGATCAACTTCTCATTTAACCTATTACAATTAGGGTTTGACCAATCCGCAAAAGGGGATTTGGTCATTTACAATACCCAACATGATCAATCCACAAAAGGGGATTGATCTAATGAATAATACATCAATAATAAATAGAATACTCTTTGCAGTTACAATATTTCAACACTCCCCCTTAACAATAAAGGTATTCTACAACAACATTAGGCGAGAGAGAGGACAACATCATCAACAACATCTTGGAACACTGATTGGCATTTATATAAATCATCGGAAGTTTTTCTCATCATCAATATCATCATTCTCAACAGAGAGATGGAATGGTATCATCATCTGCATCAACATGGATTAGTATAAAAACTAATACATCATCATCACAACACGAGGTTGGTCACATCATCACAGCATGAGGCTAGCACATCATCACAACATGAGGCTGGCACATCATCACAACAATTAAGTTGGAACATCATCACAACAATTAAGATGGCACATCATCACAACAATTAAGATGGAACATCATCATAGCAATTAATCTGGCACATCATCACAACAATTAAGCTGGCACATCATCACAACAATTAAGTTGGCACATCATCACACCAATTAAGATGTCACATCATCATAGCAATTAAGCTGGCATATCACAACACTAGGCTGGAAAATACTCCCCCTTTCGAGGGAGGTCCTTTCAGACTATACCAATATTATCTCGAAAGTGATCAAACTTTACATGAGATAGAGGCTTGGTCAACACATCAACAACTTGTTCATCTATGCTGACATATTGGAGCTTTATGGCTCCTCTCTACACCATGTCACAGATGTAGTGATATTGGATCTCTATGTATTTTTACTTGTCATGAAATACAGGATTCTATGTCATCTTTATGCAGCTATGGTTATCACATAGGATCATGGTTTCTTCCATATTTAGGTCGAATAGACCTGTCAACAACTTTCAAAGCCATATGGATTCACAATTGGTAGAACACGCAGCAATGTATTATGCTTCCATTGTGCTAAGAGCAATGCTTGATTGCTTCCTACTCTGCCATGAGATCATGGCTGGCCCCAGACTGAAACAACATCCTGAAGTGTTCTTCCTGACAGAGACACTTCCATCCCAATCTGAATCAGTGTACCCACTTAGTTTGAATTCCTGATCTCCATCATAACTGAGACCACGATCTAATGTACCCTTAAGGTACCTCATCACATGTTTTGCAGCAACTATGTGAGCATGTCTAGGTTCTACTAGAAATTGAATCAAGGTGTTCACAGCAAAACATATATCCGGTCTGGTGTTCGTCAGATACATCAATGATCCAATGATATGTCTATATAGCATAGCATCAATCAATTATGACGAAGTGTCGACCAAGAGCTTCAACTTGGTTTCCATGGGTGTATTCATGGACTTGCAGTCCAACATATCAAATCTCTTCAGGATTTCAACTTCATACTTCCCTTGGCTAAGGAAGATCCTCTCTGGACTCTGCCATACCTCAAGACCTAAGAAATAGTACATTAGGCCAAGGTATTTCATCTCAAATTCTGTAGCGAGCTTCTTCTTACATTCAGTGATGAGTTTTTCTTCTCCAGTCAATAATAAGTCATCCACATACAACAACAATATAACCGGCTCATCATTCATAACCTTGAAGTAGAGGTTATAATCATCTTTACTCTTGGTAAAGCCTAAGCTCATCAGAAAATTGTCAATCCTTCCATACCAAGCTCTAGGAGCTTTCTTCAATCCATACAGAGCCTACTTCAATTTTACAGATATGAGTCTTCATGTCTTCAACTTCAAATCCTTGAGGTTGTTCTATATACACTTCTTCTTCAATGACACCATTTAGGAAATCTGTCTTTACATCCATCTGGTGTAACTTACACTTCATCTTAGTTGCAAGGTCTATGATGATTTTGATTGAAGTGTATCTGTCTACAAGAGAAAATGTCTCTTCATAGTCAATGCATTCCTTTTGAGAAAAGCCACGAGCGACAAACCTTGATTTTTACTTCTCAATACTTCCATCAGTTGCATGTTTTATTTTGAAAATCCATTTGGAAGATACCACATCCTTACTCTTTGGTCTGGTAAATATTTCCCATACGTCATTATTTACGATGGATTGGTATTCTTCTGTCATGGCATATGCCCATTCTTTCTTCTGAATGGATTCTTCAAAGCAGGTGGGCTCCTTCTCTAAGAGATCACACATCAAATCCAGAGAATGGCTTAGGTTTCTTCACTTGTCTCATGGTTCCTTCGGGGACACCATACTTCTCTCCATATTGAAAAATTTCCCTTGCCCAAGCTGGCTTTCTCTTGTGGGAGATCGTCATCTGGGGAGGTTCTTGAAATTCTACTATGTCATGATCTTCTATAATTTCCTCATCAGGGGAAGCTATGACTTCCCTCACTGGTTCTAAAACTCTGGGAGCCACAGGTTCCTCTTTATATACTTATTTAAGCTATCATCTTCTTGATTTATCGAGTGTTGCATCTTCATCAAAGATCACATCCCTACTGATCTCAATATGATGGTGACCCGATATATAAACTCGGAAGGCCTTGGAGACCTCACAATATCCAACAAATATTCCCTTCTTTCCCAAAGGGTCCATCTTGTTTCTCTTCTCTTTTGGAATATGTACAAATACTGGGCAACCAAATATTTTGAGATGGCTTACATCTTGCTTCTTTCCAGAGAACATCTCTTCAGGGGTATTGAACCCAAGTGCATTATGGGACAATCGGTTTTGTACATATGCTGTTGTTTTTGTTGCTTCTTCCCATAAGCACATTGGAAGATCTTGATCATGGATCATGATCTTCACTACTTCCATTATAGTTTTGTTTCTTTCCGCTACACCATTTTGTTGAGGATATTAAGGAGTGGTGAGCTCCCTCTTAATCTCAACATCTTTGCAATATTTTACAAACTCTTTTGAGGTGTATTCTCCTCCATTATCTGACTTGAGTATCTTGATATTTCCTTCATAAATATTCTCTATCAAGGCTTTGAATTCCTTGAATTTACTGAACACGTCATCTTTTGATTTCAAAAGGTAAACCCAAGTTTTACAAGAATAATCATCAATAAAAGATACATAGTATACATACCCACTGATGGAGGATGATGGCATTGGGCCACACACATCTAAGTGAATGAGTTCTAAGACTCCTTCTTATTTATTGTTTCTCTTTGGAAAAGGGTTCTTGATGTTCTTCCCTTGTGCACATCCATTGCACACACCTTCATGGTCAACCTTGAGTTTTGGTAGACCTGTGACTGCCTTGCATACATATGGTAATGCCTTGTAGTTGATGTGGGATAATATTCTATGCCAAAGTTCACATGGATTCTCAATGTCATGGGTCATGGCTTCTTCTAAGTGACCCTTTATCTTATACAAGCCACCTTCTTCTTTTCCAATAACGATTGTTTCTTTCATGGTTTTTCCTTTATCCCGCATGAAACTTATCCATATATAAAGGAAAATTTGAAGCCTTTCTTTTCTAAATATGATATGGAGAGTTTGTTCTTTGTCAAACCTGGTACACAGAGTACATCCTTCATCTTCATTGGAGTCCCTGAATTAAGATTGTAGTTTGATTCTCCTACTCTCTTGATAGGATATTGATAATCATATCCAAGTGTAACTTTATGAGAAAACTTATTTTCTGAAAGGCATGAGAGAATATCTCTTTGGCTTGTCATGTGCTTGGAAGCACCACTATCAATGAGCCAAGTGTCCTCTCCAGGTGATATCGATCCTGAGAGGACCGAGATTAAGACATAGTCTTCAATTCGTTCTTTTATCATCTTCGTGGGTGGATCTTCATCTTCAACTGCATGGGCATGATGCCTCTTTTTTTTCCTCTTGTATTCTTCTCGTCTAGATGGACAATGTCTTGCAATATGTCCCATATTGTCACAATGATAGCATTGATAAGATGAGAAGTCTATTTCTTTTCTTTGTCCTTTCTTCTCAAATCTCTTTGGTTGAGGTTCTTTATGTATGAATTTGTTTTTGGATTGATTCTCTTTATGAGTTTCTTTCTGGAAGTAATACTTTTTTCTTCCTCCTTTAGTGTGAGTGTCTAGGGCTTGATCTTCATCTCTTTATAGTAAGGATTCTCGATTAGCTACTCTTGATTCTTCTTGAATACATTCTTCCTAAAGACTGACAAATTTTAGTTTCTTCGTTCTGGCACAAATAGTTTGGATGAATGCATACCAAGGTCTTGTGAGACCATTAAGGGACATCATTATGAGTTCATATTTGTCTATAGTATCACCAATTACTTCTAGTTTTTCTTTGAATTCTGATATTCTAGAGAAATATTCCTAGATCGCTTCTCTTTTCTGCATCCTTATATTCTTGAGTTGAGTTCTTAGATTCATCTTCTAATTTATCTTATTTCCTTCATATAATCTGGTTAGGGCATCAAACATTTCTTTTGGAGTCTTCTTTGAATACGCTTTAGGAATCAAGTGATCTTTGATAGAATCTGCAATGATTCTTTTAGCCCTAATTGTGTCATTTTGGTGCTTTGTTTTATCTGCAACATTGGTGGGTTCTGGCACCTCTTCTTTGATGAATATTGCTAGGTCATTCTCTTCAAGAATGAGTCCAATCCTATACTTCTAGGCACAGAATTTTTCCACACCTTCTAGCTTGTCAACAATCTTAGTGCTTCCAGACATCTTTTACTTGGAGCTAGGAAAATGACTAAAAAATGAAAATTCTCAAAATTGAATTCTGAACTTACCAAGAGGTGCGCTTGGTTGAGGTGAGTAGCCTGGTGTGGTTATATTTCAAAAAAATCCAACTTTTACCCATTCAAACTTGATCAATAGATTTCTAGACTAGTGCTTCTGGTTTTCTGGTACTTCTGGTTTTCTGGTACTTATGGTACTTCTGGTACTCTGGTACTTCTAGTTTTCTGGTACCTGGTGAAAACTAGGGTTTCACTTTCTAGGAGATATAGCCAATTAAAAGGTGCGCTAATGATGCCAAAGTGTTCCTTGAGGAAGGACACACTTTTCTAGATGGATTTGGGGTTGAAATGCTTCTTCAATAAAAATCCCTAATTTGCATGTACGACAACAGTGACATTTTTCTTCTTCTTGTGAAAGATTCTCTCTTCAGCTTAGCTCTGATACCATGTTAAGGTTTAAGATATTATTAGGTTTCTTTTCAATTCACTAGATAACCATAACATAGATAGGATTGTTGAGAAATACAGAATCACAAGAGACACATCATTTATCCTGGGAAACCCTCATGGGGGAGAAAACCTAGCAAAACTTCCTTAATATAGATAGCCAATACAATTCTAAGAGATAACTCAAACAATACAAAAATTCCTCTCCCAAGAATGTGCCTCTCTCTCTCTTCCTTCTTCTCCAACTACATCTCCAAACTTGCGCTCTGATGAACAAGTGAGTGAGTGAACAAATGAGGTGCTAGCCTATCTTATTTATACAATCTGGCAGGCGTTGAACTGAGGTGTCTTTTCACTAGCAGGGTCGACTTCTCATTCTAGGTGGTTATAACCACTTTAATATATTCTAGGGCTGACTTCTCATTTATCCTATTAAAATTAGGGCTTGACCAATCTGCAAAAGGGGATTTGGTCATTTACAATACCCGACATGATTAATCCACAAAAGGGGATTGATCTAATCAATAATACATCAATAATAAATAGAATACTCTTTGCAGTTACAATATTTCAACAGCAGAGACTCCATCATCTTTAGCAGTTGTGACACATGAGCGAGACAGTGGCACTCATTATTCGAGGGAGGAGCCTCTTGCAACGATCCCGCACGAGGATCATTTATAGTTGCAGGTGCTTGAGGAGAGGTTGGATGCAGAGGGTTTTGACCATGTGCATGTTTTTCATTGTGGGGATCATGATTTTCTTCTATTGGGGAGCCTACTAAAGGCTCAAGGCTTAGTTGTGGAGGATATAGTTGAGTACATTCCTTGGGGACCAACCCGCAAGGAAGTATATGCATCCATGAATTGGGTGGACAAGTATATGACATACATGGGAATTCTCTTGGATGTAGGTTCAGGCGACGACAATAGAGTGATGGATATAGTAGTTCCTACAGGATACATGATGTTATAGGACAATCAGTGATAGGCAGTAGTATGCAGGGATATTAATTGACACATGGTAGTGTACATTGGAGTTTTGGGGTGTTTCTTCCAGGGAGACCTCCTAACGGAGTCCTCAGGCATACCATTGAGTTGAGTTTGCTTATGATTAGTGAGTGTATGGTTGAGCCTCAGGGAGAAACATATCCCTCGATCACTGATATTCATTTGAGATGTCATCAGATGAGGGCCAGCCTGGCCAGGGGGAAGGATAGTCAGATTTCTTCCCAAAATTCATTATGATATCTTAGTCATACCCTTGGGGTTTTTTATCCCCTAGCCTAGGGATAACTAAGGATATTATTTCTCAAGGCCCACAGGTCCTAGACATGGAGTACTCAAAGCCATATTGACTTGAGCCTGGCCCTAAAGGGCCCATCTTTCTTCTTCAACACCTCCATCTCGTCAACAACAACAACATCCATCCCATCGGCCTAGTCCTTTAGCAGCAGTGGGTCTTGCTCCATGAGGTAATGTGTCTGGGTATCATGGTATGTGTCACTTTGATTCTCAAAACATTTGAATATGTGGATTTAATTCTCTTTTTCTCCATGATGTGTTCTTAGACTTTATGCCTTTTTACTTGTCCATACCTGGGGGGATGACAGAACGCCCTAGAAAGTTGGTTCCCTTAGGAGTAAGTTGCCACTAGGTGGTTTTATGAAAATTCATTGTCCATCCCTACAATACTTATCACTTTTCATCATCTTCCTTTTCATCTATCCCCTGCATTGGTTCGTGCATTGGGTTTGCCAAGCTAGAAAATGCTTGTACCTTGCCTTGTGGGAAGAAGGGGCTAAAGGCCTAGAGGGTAAAAGTAGATGGAAAAAGATAAAATCCAAAAGATAAAAACCTTCATATGCTTCGCCAAGGGATCCCCAAGAAAGCAGTAAAAGGCTTCTCAACAAGAAATGGAAGGACCCATAAAATAAATAAACTCAAGACCTAGTTGTAGGATAGGGGGTCTCATCACGAGCCAACCTATTAGGTCCATGGGCATGTAGCGGTATGACACTACCATTTAGTTGGTCACCATGCCAGAGTAGTGGCTCTTGGTGGCATAGCCAAGAGAAAGGGGGTCTCATCACAAGACAACCTTCTCATCTCCGTGAAATGCTTGTGGGAAATATTGTCACCACTGGTCAGAATGACAGGGTAGTGTCCCCTAGTTATTCTCTAGAAATAAAAATAAATAAGATAAAAATGTAAAAAGGCGTTGAATGAGCTTGGAAAAAATCGCATCCATGTGATGTAGGATCATCGTTCCACTTCATCAAATGCGCCAACATGCCAATATGCATACATGCAATGGAGAAAGGGAGAGGCACCGACCCTCCCATTTTTAAATTTTGAATATAATCCTATACGAATTAGCATGTTGTAAGGATAATAAATTCCAGGCCATGCCTTTGTACAGGTAGTGGTTAGGGTTACCTTAAATGGTTGCTTGTAGCAGGTCCAGATTGTAGTCAGGTCTCGACATTCATTTATGGAATGTAGTCGTAGAAGTATGGTGGCATAACTGAGATAGCGATAGCACTAAGGCGGTGGTGAGGATAAGCTCGTAAAGCCCTCGCTTTGTAATTAGGAGACTTGAGAGAGATATCTCAGGTAGATAGAGTCTTAGGAGACTTGAGAGATATATCTCAGGTAGAGAGAGTCTCAGAAGACTTAGGAGGTAGAATAGTTCTGAGAGAGAGCTTGAGAGAACTGGGACTCTGTTGCAGTCCAGTTTTTGTAAACATCTGTATAGACACACAGAGATAATAGAAAATATTTTTTTCCTTCATATGGTGTGTTTATGTATTTGTATTCATTGTTATGATTTTATATGTCATTCATGTTTGAATGAATGAACTGGTGAAGTATTGTATGAGTTTCAATTGTTTCTTGTCTTGTGGTTTCTGAGTGCAAGGAGGGCACACAGTCCACAAGGAGTGTGTTTCCAGAGGTGAGTTAAACTCAAGGAAATATCAAGAGGGATATTGTTGAACCTTCATCTACAGAAGTGCAAGGAGTGCACAGGAAGAACTCTTTGTCGAGTTCAGAAAGAGAAGTAGAGTTACTGAGAACTCTGTAAAGCTCTGCCATGCGGGGATCGAGTGGGTGAAAGTGTGCACAGAGATAACTGTGTGTTGAGTTCAGGAAGAAACATAGTTACTGAACACTCTGTAAGGAGGAGCTCTGCAAGGCATGCATTGAGCAAGGAGAATGCTAGGAGGATGAGAAAAAAATATTTTCAAAAAATCCTTCGGATCTGAGTTTGATGAAATTCCAGAAATGCGAGTGTGTGGGAGATTGAGACCTTTGAGGATATCAAGCTTAGAAGGAATAATGCAAGGAGTGTGTGGGTGACGTACTTATTCCAAGTCCTCAAGCTCAGAAGAGATAACGCTCGCAGAAGCATAAGCAAGACCCAAGATAGTCGAGTTCACGGGAGAAAGTTCAAAGTCTGAAAACCTTTGAAGACTGACGAAATCTTCCAATTCGAAAGAAATCAAAATCTCAGGAGGAGAAGTGACAGAAACCATTAGATTGGTTGTATGGAGGGACCTGGACCATTAGATCAACGTCTAGTGATAGGAGGAATTCGCACAAGGTCAAAACATATCTCGTTCGTCGAATCTAGACGCGAAGGGTCAATAGCCGTTGGATCTAGGTAAGGTGCATGTGCCTTAACCCTTTAAAAGTGAACAAAAGATTGGACTTTGCGAAGTCACAAAATTCCGAAATCATCGGAACCGTCCATCACCAGGTGGACAGGTGGTAGCAGATCTGAGAGTTCGAGGATTCAAAATTCGAAAGATTTGCCAGGAGGACAGGTGAGAACCTTTGAGTCACGAAATCATCAAGTGAGAACTCGCGATTTGATCCTATTCATCCATTAGGAAAGGACACGTGGCAGGATCTCAACATTTCGCTAACTCACGGACTGGAAAGGTCAAAGGGTAGAGTCGTGAGGATTCACAAAATCTGAATTGATGACTTGATCGCAACCGTCGATCGAAGAAAGATCGTAGGCCATAGATATAGTCTTGTCGAGAGTTCGTATCTTGGGAAGTCAGAAGTAAGAGTTTAGGGAACTTGTGAAATCTGAGTTCGCGATTTGATATGAACCATCGGATCATGAAGAGTTAAGGACCATTGATCTAATGCGAGGATATTTCAGGAAATCAGGGATTGGGAGAAGGGAGGTGAGTGATCCTCCAACTTCATGAAATGCAAAGACCCGATACATGAAAAGGAAATCAGGACCGTTGGATCGCGAGGATTGTGGGTCGTTGATTTGGCGCTCCGTAATATCGGCATTTTGAGAGTCGGGAGTGAGTGCGATTTGATTTCAGCTGTCAGATCGAGGGAGGATTTGGGTCACCAGATCTTAATCATCTGGAGTTCAGACCTCAGGAGAATTGAGGTGAATCACATCAGGAGTTTTCGATATGTGAAATCACGATGCGCTCTGAATATTGGCTCAGGGTCATAGCGAAGGGTCACATCGGTAAAGGAGAATAGAGGGACTAGCACAGGCTAGGATCCTCTTGGGATTTCAGAGGTCGGGAGAGTCGGGATGAATCACATGCAAAGACCTGATACGAAAAATCATGAAATGCCTTTTGTGTTAGGCAAGTAGTCATAGTCATGATCACAAGAAGGAAGGCGCTTAGCCAGAGAAGAGCTAGCACCCAATTGGTGATGAAGTTCAGTAGCGCTTAGAAAAGAACCTATGGGTCTCATACGACCTACACATTTGGAGAAAGGACCTGTGTAAGTGGGTTTGGGGTCTAGGAGAGACCCAGAGAGTCAAGGGACTCAGTTTCTTGATCGTTCGTAGACGAGGAGGTCGTGCAGCCCTTAGGAGAGAGGGGGGTCTACATCAACTGGTATCAGAGCACAGAATTGATTTTTGTAGGAAAATGAGGTAATATAATGACATCAAGGAGGTATCAGAAGGCCGAAATTTGTTTGCAGACAACAGACAAAGGAGAGACGGTGAAAGGAGATGACCTGATAACATCAGGTGGTATCACAAATAGGAATTCTCCTGTAGTCAGCAGGTGAAGGAAGCAGGCTATTGATGCTCTGTGAGGAGGTTGTTGCATGAGCGCAGCAACAAAATTTTAAATAGCCAGGTGAGTTGTAAGAGAAGATGGAGATGCTCTCAGGTGTAGATTAATCCATAGGCTTTCTAGGAGGGCAGGTAGAAGGTAGAAATGGCTACTGAAGGCCATGAGTGTGGTCGAAGAGAAGGACGCAAGCATAAATGAAATCCAGAGATGGATCGGGATCTCGTTGAAATAAGAGTGAGGATGGAGCAGCTGACATTAAAAATGAAGAAAAATGCTAAAGCACATTGGGTGTATGAGTGGCCCATGAAGAAGAAGGTGAAGTGGCCAGTCAAGAGATTGTTGTCCAGAGGACAACAACAACTATTAAAGAGGTGGTTGAGGCATGCTAAAAACCTCAGTGACACAAAAGAGGAGATGATTCACGTCTATGAACAAAAAACTGGAAGGAACCTCATTGATGAGGAGGAGATGAGATCATATAAAGATTTCATAAACTGTCAGGAGAGCAGAGATGGGTTTTCATATTTCCAGGTGGGAAAATGAGATCATTGGAGGATCTCATAGACTATCATGAGGATAGCAGTGGAAATTCATATTTCCATGTGGGAAATGATATGAGATTAGTAGAGGATTTCATAAACTGCCAGGTGGGCAAAAATGGACTTTCAAGTTGTTAGGTGGGCAATGGAAAGAGATCGGTGGAAGGTCTCGTATAATTCCAGAGGAGTAGTGCATAAAGTTCAAATTGCTAGGAGGGAAATGAGAGGGGATCGGTTGATCTCATAGACTGCCAGGTGGGTAGAAGATAAATCCCAAATTGCGAGGTGGGCAATGGGAAAGAAATGAGACTATCTGAAAATATCAGGAGCTCAAAAGTGAGTTCAGGTCAGCAAGAAGTGTTGATGGATAAATATTCATGTGGGTTTGCAGACCATGTGAATGAATATGATGAGAAGTTGAATACTCTCACCATCCAAGAGGAGGATTGGAGGAGCATTTTGATCATTGGGGGAATTCGGATATTCCTACCAGATAGCTCAGTTGAGGCCAGAGCGTGTAAAGAAGGAAAGCCAACAGTGAATGTCATGATGAAGGAGAAGATATCATAAGCTTCCCAAGGAGGAGAGGAATAAATGGAGTAGACATTGATGTCTACCCTAGTAGAAGGAGAAGAGCATTCATAAGAATGGCTCAAAATCTTCAGCCAGTAAGCTGAAACAGAGATGACTACAGCACTGGAGCCTGCAGCAAAAAGAGAAATAGATAGCATAGACCTTGTTGATATGTATGCAAAATTGGAATCCCTAGAGAGAAGGCCAATGGTGTAAATCCAATGCATCCATCAGATCAGATTGGACACAGATGGAGGAGCATACCAGCCAAAGGAGTAGCTGGAAGAAGTTGGACTTGAACCAACACAAGAGGAGATAACAAAAGAATCCAACATGTCAGTGGAGAAGACTGAGCAGCAAGTCAGTCAATAGGAGACTGCAGAACTTAAGTTTGTAGTAGGGTGGCAAGCTAATTCCACAAAAGACGAAAAACATTATATGGGGGATCAAGATGATCTACCCACTAATAAGGAAGTGCAGCAGAGGAGACTGCATAAGAAGAGACAGCCACTGGAGCAACTGAACAAAGTGATAGAGGAGATCAGGAAGCTGATGTTGAGGTCAGCAGAAGCAGTCAGCAAAGGGAAGCTGAGTAGAGGAGAGCATGCCATAGTAGTAGGGAATAAAAAGAAGAAGCAACAACAACAACAACGACGACATAGTTGGAGAGGAGAAAGAGGACAACTCCATAAAAAAGTTTGGGATCCAGGTGGATTTCAACACAGGAGAAGAGGATCTCATGAGCAGGAGCTCATGATTTTACTAGCAGTGGATTATGATGCAAGAGCATCTCTCCACCTTAGCAAATGCGCCAGCACACCAATATGCAGACGCTCAATGGAGAAAGGGAGAGGCACCAACCCTCCCATTTTTAAATTTTGAATATAATCCTATACGGATTAGCATGTTGTAAGGATGATAAATGTCAGGCCATGCCTTTGTACAGGTAGTGGTTAAGGTTACCTTGAATGGTCACCTGTAGCAGGTCCAAATCGTATTCAGTCCTGGACATTCATTTATGGAATGTAGTCATAGAAGTATGGTGTTGTAACTGAGATAACGATAGCACTAAGGCGATGGTGAGGATAAGCTCGTAGAGCCCTCGCTTTGTAATTAGGAGACTTGAGAGAGATATCTCAAGTAGAGAAATTCTTAGGGGACTTAGGACGTAGAATAGTTCTGAGAGAGATCTTGAGAGAAATGGGACTCTGTTGTAGTCCAATTTTTCTAAACATCTGTATAGACACACAGAGATAAAAGAAAATTAGTTTTTTCTACATATGGTGTGTTTATGTATTTGTATTCATTGTTATTATGTTATATGTCATTCATGTTTGAATGCATGAACTGGTGAATTATTGTATGAGTTTCAATTGTTTCTCGTCTTAGGGTTTCCGAGTGCAAGAAGTGCACACAGTCCGCAAGGAGTGCATTGACAGAGGTGAGCTAACCTCAAGGAAATATCAGGAGGGATATTGTTGAACCTTCATTAGCAGAAGTACAAGGAGTGCATAGGAAGAACTCTTTGTCGAGTTTAGATAGAGAAGTAGAGTTATTGATAACTCTATAAAGCTATGTCAGACGGGCATCGAGCGGGTGCAAGTGTTCACAGAGAGAACTCCGTGTTGAGTTTAGGAAGAAACTGAGTTATTGAACACTATGTAAGGAGGAGCTATGCAAGGCATGCATCGAGCAAGGAGAATGCCAAGAGGGACAGTAGAATTTATTTTCAAGAAATCCTTCCGATTTGAGTTTGATGAAATCCTAGAAATGCAAGCAGTGCGTGGGAGATCAAAACCTTCGAGGAGATCAAGCTCAGAAGGAATAACACAAGGAGTGTGTGGGTGACAGACTTATTCCAAGTCCTAGAGATAAAAAGAGATAACATTATCAGAAGCGTAAGTGAGACCCAAGATAGTTGAGTTCATAGGAGAAAGTTCAAAGGTCGAAAACCTTTGAAGACTGATGAAATATTCCAACTCGGAAGAAATCAAAAGATCAGGAGGAGGAGCGACAACAACCGTCAAATTGGTTGTATGGAGGGACTTGGATCGTTAGATCAATGTCAAGTGACAGGAGGAACGCTCACAGGGGGAGAACAGATCTCGTTTGTTGGATCTAGATGTGAAGGGCCAACAGTCGTTGGATCCAGGAAAGGTGCACGCACCTTAACCCTTTGAAAGTGCACAGGAGAGTGGACTTTGCAAAGTCCCAAAATTCCAAAATCATCGGAACCGTTCATCGTCAGGCGGACAGGTGGAAACAGATCCGAGAGTTCAAGGACTCGAAATTCAGAATATTTGCAAGGAAGACAGGCAAGAACCTCCGAGGCAAGAAATCACGAAGTGAGAAATCATTATTTGATCCTAGACGTCCATTAGGAAAGGACACGTGGTGGGAGCTCAACATTTCGCTGACTCACAGAGTGGAAAGGTCAAAGGGCAGAGTCATGAGGGTTTGTGAAATCCTAATTTGTGACTTGATCGCAGTTGTCGATCGAAGGAAGATCATAGACCGTAGATATGGTCTTTTCAGGAGTTCACAGCTTGGGAAGTCAGAAGTAAGAGTTCAGGGAACTTGCGAAATCCAAAATCGTGATTTGAACTGAACCATCGGATCACGGAGAGTTAAGGACCGTTGATCTGACACGAGGAGATTTCAAGAAATCGGTGATCGGAAGAAGGGAGGTGAAAAATCCTCCAACTTCGCGAAACACAAAGACCCGATATGTGAAAATGAAATTAGGACCGTTGGATCGCGGGGATTGTGGGTCGTTGATTTGGCGCTCCGAAATATCATCATTTCGGGAGTCAGGAGTGAGTGTGATTTGATATTAGCCATTGGATCGAGGGAGGATATAGGCCATCAAATCCAAATCATCAGGAGTTCAGACCTCAGGAGAACAGAGGTGAATCACATCGGAAGTTCCCGATACGCGAAATCGCGATGCTCTCGGAAGATCAACCCACGGTCATAGCGAAGGGTCACATTGGTAAAGAAAAATAGAGGGGCTAGCATGCACTAGGCTCCTGTCGGGATTTCGGAGGTCGGGAGAATCCAGGTGACTCACATGCAAAGACCCAATATGCAAAATCATGAAACTCGTTTTGAGTTAGGCAAGTAGTCATAGTCGTGGTCGCAAGAAGGAAAGGGCTTAGCTAGACGAGAGCTAGCGCCTAGTTGGCGTGGAAGTTGAGAAGCACTTAGGAAAGAACCCGCGCGTCTCATACGACATGTGCATTTGGATAAAGGACCTGTGTAAGTGGGTTTGGGGTCTAGAAAAGACCCAGAGAGTCAATCAAACTGAGTTTTTTGATCGATCCTAGACCAGGAGGTTGCACATCCCTTAAGAGAGAAGGGGGGTCTGCATCACCATGACAAGGTGAAACTCACCCTCTTTAGAGGAAACCACAGGTAAGCCATACATTTCTCTATCATCACTACACCCATTGCCCAAACATCCCCATACCACCTCATCCACTTACATGACCTAGATTGGTATTCACCTGGAAACATACCACATATAAGGAGAATTATCCCAATAGGACGTCTTGAAACCCTCTCCAAACATGGCTTGTAGAATAGCATAACATCTTTGATCACTTGTATGGGAAAGGGTGGATTTTATGCACATGTTTAGATAACTTTGTTATTAGATGTTATTGACATTGCTATGATCCATGTGACTTATGATCCCATGGAGGGCGTACTTGTTGTTGTTTTAGAACCATTCCCGACGGACAGGTACACATGAGGAGATGATTAGTTTGGACCTCCATGGGGATAAAATCCCACCAGATGGATGTTGAGACCCCAACAAGGGGAAGACATATACCAGAGGGTTTCACTAGAGAGAGAGGAGGACATTCCAGCAGATACAGCCTAGCAGGCCTAGACCCAGGGGGGTATTTCCCTCCCATGTGATATTGGCCCCTGAAGGCCCTTAACGTCATCATTCAGAGCCTTGACGTCACCTAGTTGAGGTGTCCATATTGAGGACAGTTTGGGTTGGCACATGTGGCATCTCCTGAGGGGTTTTGAGCCCCAACGTTTCACTTGGAGGGATAGCGTTCCAGCAAAGAGTCTAACGTCACCCTAGGATGGGCATAACGTCACCCTAAAAAGATAAAATTAGGGTTTATTTGTCAAATTTATATAAAAATGAATTTTCTCATGTAAACTGGCCATGTTGGCCTTTTTACCTAATTTTTTAATTAAAGGTCATTTTCATTGTATAAATAGGGTATTTTCCCCTGGTATCTTTTAGCATCATTCATTCACTCACAAGTGAGGTCTGAAATTTGCGCCCTACTTAAGGGTTATTGGCTAATTCTAAATTTGGTGTTTCTTGGCATTTTTCTTGGTGGAAAGTCTTCAACTAGGATAATTGCTAGATTATTCTTGGTGAATGTAAGTGAATTTTTGCAATCCTTCTTTTCTTTGAATGGTTATGGTGCATTTACTTTGCATTTTTTCCAAGATCATGAAATTGCTAGTTTAAAACCCTAGGAGAACAAGAACATGTTATTTTCCTTGTCTTAACAACTTTTCACCTACTATATTGTGCTAGAAACCCTACCTTTGAAGCATTGTACTGGAGCCCTGACATTGCAGCACTCTAGTATCATTTGGTTCATCAAGCCATTGTTTGCTTCAAGATTGAGATAAAGAAGAAGGAAAACCACTAGGGCCTAGGGTTACCTACTTCCTAGTAATCATTTTCCTTCTAAGGCTTGTTGATTGAGGCCTTGGGTTACCGACACCTCAATCATAATCCTTCTTTATCCTTGATCCGAAATCGGATTAAGAAGCCTGTCAGGGCATGAAAAATGCTCAAAAATGAAAGTGCTCGGAATTTGACGAAACCAACACCATTGCGTCCGGCTCGTCTTCCTAATTCTGGTGGTATAATTTTTATGTCAAACGGAGTCCATATGAAGAAGATATCGCATTCTGTCCGCCAAGCCAAACAGGGAAAATTTTGGATGCTGACTGTACCTGTCCGTACAGTTCGTACGACTCACACGTGGCAGTGACGTGGCATGATGGTACGATGACGTGGCAGTTGAGTTGGCACCTGATGACGTGGCGAGTTGTGATTGGTTGACTGTGGATGAGTAATGTTGTGACACGTGGCTTCCAATTGGGCGAATATTAGGGCGCCATGTGGCCCAATGAAGGGCTGCCACGTGGCACCCATTTACTGGCTGATTGGTTTAATATTTGGTTTGTAAAATTTATATGGAGGCCGCGGGGTTCGACCCCTGGGCATCCCCTCCGGTCATATGTTTTATCAAAGTCCGACTTACCAATGCGCCCGCCGGTGGTTCTTATTATATATTCGGCAGACATTATATTTAACTTTGATTTAAGTGTTGGTTGGCGGGGGGTAAAGGGCTGGGGCTTAGCCCCAGCCCTCGGCGCCTAACATGTGACCCCACCATACCATCGGGAGCGTGGGGGACCATTTGAATGCACGTTTTATATGGTTACAAATGGTTTGTATTGTGGTTATTTTAATTACAAAATGGTTATAACTAATGTTTAAACCACGGACATATGTCATAACCCGATGCGACCAGGAGCTAGCGGGGTGGCTCGTGCATAGCCCAAGGGCTAGCGCGTGGCCACATGATAGTCATGTGACCGTTCAAAGGAGCGCGCCCCCAACAAGAAGGGGGCTAAGCCCGATATAACCATATTATATAGTTTTTAAAGTGGTTTTTTAACCAAATTTGGGGTTTTAACTAATGTTTAGCTCTTTTTAATGTAATTAATCCATTTTTAAGGGTTATTGGGCATTTTTAGAGCCTAAATTCGTGGAGGAAGTTGGAGATGGACAACTAACTCCCCCACTATTTAACCAAGGCCATTTTGAGGCCAAGGGGACATCTTTTGAGAGCAATTTCAGCGCAGAGATGTTGAAGCAAGCCAAGTCAAAGCCAGTTTGAGGCAGGGAGACCGTTGAGGAGGAGCTGCTGTCGGACGATTTCTGAGAGCTCGGGACATCCGATTCAGGTGCCGTTTTTTGTGCATGGTTCTAGAGATCTGGGCG
>SNQJ01S0041835.1:6522-22126 GCA_010110895.2 Picea sitchensis
TGATACCAAATGTAAATTCTAACCTTGTACAATATCTACTGCAAACTGATATTCAGAAAAGAATAGAAAAGATACAATGGCAAATACAAACATTACACAGATATTTTTCACCTGGAAACCCAAACCGGGAAAACCAGCATATAATATATTCATACATTGTGTTACATTGTTTACAATACAATATTAATATAGGAGCCAGCGACATCCAAAACCCTAACCCAATGACCTGGATTAGTCCAAAATCCTAATTCCTTAACCGGAAATAGAAAACCATCGACAAAAACTGAGTGCCGAAAAAACCACCTAAATATCATGTGGTCTTGGAAATATGTCGTCCTGAAAAAAAAAATTCGGGGGCACTGCCCCAGAACCCCCATGCGGGGGGCTTCATCCCCCTGCACCCCCTGAGGGGGGGCCTAGCATTCCCCCCTCTAACCCCCCTGCGCACCCGACGCAAACGCTCAAACACTACTACTCGTGCAAAGAATATAACACATACCCAACAGACAGTATCACCCCCGCCACATGTCAATTCTATGGCGTTGTCTCCCATGACCTCAACCTCCGATGATCTGGATCCAGTAGTGGACATGGTGATTTCTTCGGTAGGTTTATTGGAGCCTGATCTCCTTACTCCTATCATGAACCTTGACTTGTGTTCCCTCCAGAGTGATTCTCTTCCATCCGACGAAGATCTCTTGGAAGCCATGACCGAGTTTTGTCCCTTCACATGGTACCCTTCCAGAGCATTATCCTCTTGGAAGCCATGATCAAGAAGCAACCACGAGCATAGTTTATATTCTCTATGGCAAGATCATTAAAAAATTAAACAGAGGTCCGGAGCATAGCTCTTTTCCTGTGTCAAGCTCGTTAAAAAATGAAACAATCATCTCTCTTGAACCTTCTTTTCATCCACCCTTCTCCTTTTTCTCATCTACTAGAGAAATTGGTGACGACCTCAGAGCCAGTGACTGAATCAAAACTTGGAGGGCATGTCTCTAGCCTTTGATGATCTTTCTGGAGTTAAGCCACTAGCTTTCAAGCTGGGGGCATACCGAGCTTAGTCTTTGTTCTTTCTCGTGCTTGTGAATACATGAGAATGCATCCGGGTAGACTTTTATCTCCTTTTCAGACCTATATGGATACACGAAAAAGGAACCCCCTGGAGTCTTCTTTAAGCTCTTTTCAGACTCTCTAAACATGAAAATATTGCCTAGTGATCTTGCTTCCTTTCCCACTCATTAAACGGTTTGAAAGGGTGTCTTTCGAGTGATAATTTATCTCTTTTTCGGCCTCGCGAGACTAACATTATGAAAAAGGACAACACTGGAGTCATCTTTAAGTTCTTTTCAGACTCTCTAAAGATGAAAAGATTACCGAGCGACCTTGTTCTCTTCACGCTCGTTAAAGTATTTGAAGAAAACGTTTGTTGAGCGATAGTTTATCTCTTTTTACGATCTCGTTAGACTACTTTACGAAAAAGGAACTGAGATATTTCTCTTTTTAAGTGTTTTTCCAGACTCTATAATCATGAAAAACCTTCGAGTTTTCTGTCTTTGGACTCGCTAAACAAAGCATCGACAGGTCCATATGGGATCGAACCCTTACTTCTTCCAGTTCGTTAAACAAAGGAAGAGGAACTTATCGAAGGTGAGTTATATCGAGCATGTGTTACCCTCCTCGAGCTCGTTAAATCAAAAAGAGGTACTCGTCTATCCGAATGGGGGAAAATTTAAAAGAAACAAGCCAAAAAGTCTCTTGAGAACATTACCAAGTAATTCTTAGAGTCGCCCTTAAACATGACACTTTCTCTTTTGCACGCATTATAATCCGCTGAACCTCTGCACTGAGCCAATCCTTGGATTTTCTTTCACTCCTCTGGTTCACCTGACGTAAGTCACAGCATCCACTGCATCATCAAGTTTTGGTACATGTCATGTTCCTACTGTTGTGCCTCAGTGTTTAAGGGAAGTATCCGCTTGTAGAGTCAGCCATCACAAATATCTTGTCTCAATACCCATGTCAGTCCATGTTCATTTGATCTACCAATTACATCTCTGTGTCTATTTCGTGTCGTTGATGGGGGATACATTAAGGCCCTCCTTTGACGAGCCTATTCCTATCGACTTCAACACATTATCTAGGAACTAGACTTAGAAACCAGTTAGTACTTTGGGACCTGCATGCCTCAATGGCAGGCCTCCTCCCATTCGACAGTGGGTTTACATCATTGACCTCTGATTGAATGATTCCACAGATGCTCAACTCTAGCTCATCCATTCACATTCATTGGAATGTACTAGGGTACCTTGGTAATCATTGACATTAATGGTGATCTCTCTCGCGCTTGTTAACGGTTTACATCATTGACCGGTAATCAAGTGGTTTTTTCCATGTTCGACATTAGGACATTTATTCGCATGGTTAGATTCGTATTACATTGGGATTGGTAAGAAGACCCTGGGTTGAGTGATCACTTTGATATGTACTTTTCCCAGGTTGCGATGGAGTTTCTTTTGAACAATGACACATATACTGTTACATAGATCCACTTTGTATTGTTGAACAATGACACATATACTCGCTACATAGATCCACTTGTATTGGTCGTATTATGTCTTGTCATCTCGTGATCCACTATGTATTCTTCGTGACTACCAGGTCATTGAGGTATGGATCCACATTATATCCTTGGTGGCTATACCTTTATCAATACGATTATGGATCCACGCTGTATTTTATGGCGGCCATATTTTGCGTGTCTTGATCACCCAAGCATAGGTATGCCCGCCTTGGGTTTGAAAAACATGTGTCATAATATTTGTTGGATGTTTGTGTAGTTTCTCGCCGTCTCCGAGTCTGTACCCTTGCTTGAAAGTTTGCAAAGAATTTTAGTTATTAGTTCTCGCCTTCTAACTTCATACTTTGGGGAAACTGCTACACATAAAAAATAATTCACTCTCGATAGTGTCATAGTGTCGCCATTACAAAGGTCACAAGTGTCTAAGTGTCAGAAGATACTCATAATGCCTATGTCGTAGCTTCCATAAATCTACATAAGAAGGAATTTAAACACTCAAACATTTGATTTGAAGAGGAGAAATGAGTCAACAAACCCACAACCTTTTCCATCTGAAAACACTAAAAACTAAGCTTTGAAGGAGAGTCACTCTATACCTCTTATAGAGCCTGGTGTTCCCCCTTTACACTGCTTTGGGAGTGTTATAAAGCCTTTGGCCCTTTGAGGAGTGTTGTGTCTTTAGGAGCTTGGCTCTTGCTTCCATCGAGGCTGCTAGCTCATGCACTTTGAGGAGCTTACATATTCTAAGAAGTTTAGCTGTTGAGATGAATGGGGAAGGGATCCTTTCATTCTGGAAGGCACTTGGATTCAAATCCCTAGTCCAAACATGATTTTAGGGTAGATCCTCAACTGAAGGAGGAAAACCCTCAACTTCCCCAAGGATATTCTGCGGTTAAAGCCTCCAAGGCTATATAAGAAAGCTTAATGGTGAAAGGGGACTAAAAAGGGGAGAATCACACCAAACTTATGATCTTATAAGGGGTGTTGGAACAAAGATATTTTGAAGCAAGAGACCTATGATCTCATAGGGAGAAATCGTTGAAGCTATCATCATTCATATAATGGATATTTTGAGCAAGGGATAAACAAGGAGGACTTGACAATCGCTTCAATCCATCTACGACCGTAGAAGCAATTTTTTGTCTTCATTAATATAATTTGTTTGGCCCGTTTCTTTCTAATTTGGGTTCAATCTCACATGAATTTGTCTCTCAATAGATAGACCTATTTCGTAGATTAATCTTGATAGGAAGTTGGTTGTATTTTGTTTGTCTACAAGGCTTATCGATGAGTTAAAGATCAGAGCTCAACTCGGAGCGTGAAGGGAAAAACATCGGTAAAAGGTAATTCTTTTTTCCTTCCTCCTCACACTAGTCCACCTAGATATAAAGGAAGTCGCTGACCATGATAATCACTTTCTGTCTTAGAGTTAAGAGTCTAGCTCTTGAGGAGATCTACTCCTGTCAGCATGGAGATTTTCCTTCAACAATGCCATACTTGCAAGAACTTCAAGCAACATATATGTTACAAATTGGAAATGAAAAGTGCTGGTTCAGGAAAGGAAGATGAAAGTTGGCTATGGCAATGCATGAGTCATGCATTTTGACAACTTGTCAAAGCCATCAAAAGAGAAGCAAATGCAGAAAATGCCCCGTGATCAATAAAAACCAACTAACACTTTGGTGTTAATTGCCAACAAGGAAAGCAAACAAAGACTAGGTCTAAATCAAAGGAATATTCAACAACAAAACCATCGGAAATTGTGCATACCGATCTAGTTGGACCAACTATAAAAAGGATTAAAGGTGAGATACTTTATGTTATTAGTTGATGATTATACAAGAATGATTGCGCTTGTTCTCAAGAACAAATCAAGCTTTTGAAAATTTCAAGATCTACAAGGAAATGGTTGAAAATGAGATGGATTCAAGAATCAAATGCTTAAGATCTGGATAATGGAGGAGAATTCACCTTCAAAGGAATTTATGGAATACTGCAAATAATCATGGAATAAAAAGACACTACCATCGCTAGGACACCCCAACATAACACCGGAGTTGATGGAAAGAACAGGACAATACAAGAAATGCTCAAACAATGATAATGGATTCAAAGCTGATAGACATTTTTTGACATAGGTAGTGCATACAACATTCCACATTCAAAATAGAGTAATGCTTAGAAACAACACTAATAAACTCCATACTTTACAGAAAGGAATACCACAAAATGTGAAGCACTTCATAGTTTTGAAAGGAAATGCTAAGCATCAAAAGAGAAGATGGCGAATGGGAAAGTTTGACTCATGCGGTGGAGAAATGAATACTGGTTGGTTACTCGCTACAAGGAAAGAATAGAAGTGTTAAAATCTAAGATTAACAAAGTTGTGGAAAGCGCCAATGTAACAATTGATGAAACAAATGTAATTTAATCAAAGAAAGAAGAAAAACAACCAATGGAACAACTTTTGAATAAGAAAATGAAAAAGAAGAAGAAGAGGAAAAGATGAAGATGAAGATGAAGAGAATCCGACAAGTAGAAGAGCAAGTTCAACAAGTATCTCCAAAGACACCTAGCAAACGAAAGTGCCGTACATCATCCTTCGTGATCAGATACCACAGAAACAAAGATGCGGAGTTGAGACTAGAATAATCAAGCTCAATTTAACAAACACACCTAGCACTCTTATCTAAAATTGAACTAAACTCGCTTGAAGAAGCCAACATGGATGAATTTTGAAGAAGGCCATGGATGAAGAATTGATCAAATAGGAGATAAAAAATGACACTTGGGAACTGTTCCAACACCAAAGAATAAGAATGATCGGCACAATAAATGGGTTTTCGTGAATAAATTGAATATGATAGATGACAAGGAACAAAGCTAGATTGGAAAAGGCAAAGGATATGCATGATTGAAGGAATCAACTTTGAAGCATTGATATGTGCCCCAGTTGCTTTAATGGAAGCAATCCATTTTCTTTAGCTTATGTACGTTCCAAAATGTTAAAGTATATCGATGGACGAAAATCATTTTTTTGAATGGGGAACTTGAAGAATAAATCTACATTGAAAAACTAGAAGGATTTCAATTGTCGAGAACACGTGACTATGTGTAAATTAAAAAAGGTCTTTTATGGTCTAAAACAAGGTTCCTAGAGCATGGTACTCCGCATCGAGGGCATCCGCAATAAAAGTGTGGTCTGGTGAAAAAGGAAGTGCGCATAACAACCTCACATCAAGGTAGTCAAGGTAATATTTTATTAACAGTTTGCGTTGATGATATTATTTTGGTAGTGATGATGACAAAGCTGTTCGGGAATAACGGTGCAATAGACATGTAGAGTGAATTTGAATGTCATTACTTGGAGAACTATAATTCTTCTTGGGACTTCAGATATCGCCAAAAGCAACCAGCGAATTTTTATTTCTCAAAACCAAGTATATCGTAGAAATGCTAAAGAGGTTCATAATGGAAGATTGCAAACCAAGAATACCCCATGCAAACTACTGTGTTGAGAAAATATGATGATTCAAAGCCTACATGATCGTGAGGCAATATAGGTTAATGATTGGAATTCTACTATATGTGATAGCATCCGCACTCCATATGTGTAATGCGCAATTTTGGATAGGTGGCACGATCTCAAGCAGCACTAAAGGAATCACATGTATTAGCAAGAAGAGAATCTTCATATATCTCAAAGGAATATAAGAGTTTGATTATGGTATCCAAAGGAAAAGATCTATCACTGCGGCCTACATTGTGCAAATCAAGTGTGTTGTATTGATGACCGATGAAGCACTAGTGGAGCAACGTCTACTCTAGTGTGAGTGTTTGGTATCATGGCTAAGCAAGAAACAATCATTGGTATCTTCATCTACAACCGAGGCAGCATATATTGTAGCAGCAACATGTTGTACATTGTGTTCTTTGGATGAAACAAACTTTGACAGATATACAAAGCAGAGTATGATGATCTATTCAATATATGATAATACAAGTGCCATCAAGATCTCAAAACCCGTGATGCACTCCAAGATTCAAGCACATTCCAACTACATCACTTTCTACCTGAATGTTGCAGAAAAGAATATCAAGGTTGAGTATGTGGGCACAGAAGAACAAGTGGCGCATATCTTTACAAAACCACTTCCACTCCGAAGCCTTGAATATCTTTGCCAAAGACTTGAGTGCTATTTACTCCAAAATGAATGTTTTTGAATGCTTATCCTATATGTCTTAGATGTACATGAGGAAGAACCATAAGAGATTGGCTTATGGGGAGCAACCCCCGATGGAAAGATACCTTCACCATTGATGACAAATGGGGAGAAATTTATCATCCAGAGAACGTAGGCATGCTCTGTGGAGGATCAGATTTATCGATGCAGAGGATGAGGCATGGTTTCAGTGGGGAGCATGAGGATATGATTTCAGTATTGCATCGCATATGTTGCCACTACCGCCAAAGGGGAGATTGTTGATTAAGGTTGGTTGTCATTGATGTCAACTCTGAAGAAAGACCTATTAGCACAAAGGTTTGGGTCAATAGTGTTTTATGTAAAAATGACTCAATATTTTTTTTTCATGGTTGATAAGAAGTAAATATGGATGAACTCCAAAGTGGTCCTCTGACAGTGGAAATCCCCTACGTGAAGATGCTATGTGGAGTAAGAGAACCCATGCTTAATTGTAACAATGAGATGAAGAAAAGTGAATTTTTAGGAAAATATACTAGATGGATAGTACTTGTCATGTCATTTTCGCGGTATGTGGAACGTCACATAATTCTCAAGTGGTTAAAGAGTTATGGCCAGGAGAAGTTGGAGACCCTGTGTGTGCTCTGGGTAATGATCCAAGATTGTTTGATGGGTAATCTCATGAGTTATGATATACTTCGTGATAATACTATTCTATGGATATTACATGCTGTCATGCCATTTTCGGTAGTATGTAGAACGTCACATAACTCCTCATATTTGAGAGTTATGGCTCACGGGTTGGAGGACCTCATATGTCATCTAGAAGCCCCAAAAGGTCAAAGTAATCAAAGTGGTTTAAGAGATTTTTGTTGATAAATAATAAAGTGAAGTGGTGAGTGTAATATAATTCAAAGTGAATACAAAAATAAATTATTTCAATAATAATTTTAATGGATAAATTAGAAGTGGACCTTACCCTAAAAATAATAAGGAAAGTGGGCCAAGTGACCTAGAAGATGTTTTAAGGAAGCTACTTGGAGAGTATAAATAAGAGGCGTTCTCCTCATCGGAAATCACACTTTGAGCATATTGAATATCTATAGGTGTCTGATGTATACAAATGATATCTGGCTGAAATTCGAGGAAAGCGAAGAAAACAAGGACAAAATGCAAGGAAGGATAAATTCTTTATGGTTCCTTTCTTGTTGCATGTTATTTTCAGGTCATTTCACCATTTTGGCTATAAGTAACTTGTTTTCTATAATGATTAAGATCTTGAAATTTCTAATAAAGTGAGAAAACATAGCCAGCATCTCAGGGTTGGGTACCCATCTTGTGGTCTTTGTATTTTGGGAGTTACACTGTGGAAAAAATAGGGTTTGTGGCTACCCTCAAACTAGTCAAACTTAGGTGTTTCAAGTAAAAATGTTGGCACTTATTCATAACATATCCAAATTTAGTGAGACAAATTTTGTTGGTTAGGTTACAGTTTACTATCTCCAGGTAATAGTTTTCGTGAGAATTTTCTATCAACTATTTTGTGCGGGGAAACGCTTCAAGCTAGTCGCCTCTCTAGAATGCCGTAATTCAAATAAGGTAAGGAATTTTGCTATAACTCCTTTCCAGAGGTTCCAAGTAGTTCCACTGTGAGGAATTGCATAAATAGACTGAAGAACATCAGTTTCAAATCTTTATATACGACTGTGTTCAAAGTTATGATTACTTCCGGGTTAAGGTTGTTGACTAATCCAAAACTAGGCATGTGAGACTAAAGAAAAGTTTGATGAAAAATGCTAGTCTCTGTTTTTAAAGTTAAGGAAGGTTTACTGTTAATGTGATCAATATATATACAATTCGGTTTATAGAGCTACAAATCATATTTGGATGCAGATGAAATTGATGAGGGATTTTGCTGAGGTACATGCTGAGTACATGGTTGATACAAGTGAAGTTGATGAGTTGGCGCATACATGAGGTGTGTGTGTATAGTTGATGATGTTGGTACATATTCATGAGTCATAGTTGATGAGTAGTTGACACATGATTGGTACATACTTCAAGGTTACGGTTGGATGAACTTGTTTATGGCAATATTGCTGATTACGATTGCGCATGGCTGATGCACTTGTTATGGCATGTGTTGATGCACACATTACGCATGGTTGATGTAATGGTTCAGATTTATTGGTGGCAGGTTTATACCGTATATCTCTACAATGATAGTGTGTAAAATGGTCTCCATCATTCTACTTCTACCCAGGGTGGCGGTGGACGGGCAAGGACAGTATTGTAAACAATACCTCCGCCGACCAAGAACATTGGGGGTTGTAGCCTTCCTCGTTGTAGCCAGAGATTTGGGAAAGTTGGAGCCCTCGTGTTGTAGCCTCGAGAAACTAGGGGTTGGAGCCCTTCTATTGCAGCTTGAAAACAAAGGAAGTTGGTGCTTCCAATGAATGTAATTCTTCAAGACATATAAGAAAAAGCATTATGTGGTTTTCTCCCGATTTGGGTTTCCACGTAAAACACTGGTGTACTGTGTATGTGTGTGATTGTTTATTTATTACTGCTCATTATTGTATAATAATTCTACATTGATATAACATTTGAATAAAAATGATTATAATTACGTTAGTATTGATTCACCCCCCCTCTCAGTAATCCAACACCTCCAACCATTCTTCTAGGATAACTCAATCCGCAAAGTGTCTTCCCATGAGAGATTTCACCATAAGGGGACCACTTTGGATTTCATCCATTTGTGCACCTTATCAATCATGATAAGACAATAACGAGTCATCTATACATTTTTACAACAATGCATCATATACCAATGAAACCACAACGATCCATCTTCGTCATGTATCAATGACAACTCATTGACCCATCTTCATCTATGCATTCTCATCAAGGAAAATACATATTAAATTACATCAATCATCAATCAATCAATCCTTTGACATCAATCAATCACTTGACATCAATCAATGAAATCAATCAATCAAACCATTGGCATCAATGAAAACATGATCCAACACCTTGGTTTAGGACCTGTCACTTGGGAATTTAAGAAACACCAGGATATTGCACTTTCTTTAACAGAAGTAGAGTACCGAGTAGCAGTAAATGCAAGTCAGGAATCCTTGCGGATTCGACATATCCTTTTAGAGTTTGGATTCCAGCAACAACATCTGACCAGCCTTTGGTGCGACAATTAGAGTGCCATCAAGCTTGCCAAAGACAGAGTTCAACATCAGTGTAGAAAACACATCGAGATCCACATGCACTTCATCAGAATACTCATTCATGATCAAGTTATTGAAGTGTTCTTTTTCCCTACAGAAGATAAAATTGCAAACATTTTCACAAAGTCTCTTACAGAAGTGAAGTTTTCCAAACTTCGATATATGTTTGTAGTTCAAGAAGTTATCATTAAGGGGGGATAGGCTCCAATGCCTCCTTCCTTCTCCTATTGTGTCACCATTGTAAATCCTTCAATCTTATCCCAAGTTGTTCTTAAGGGGGGATGTTAGGATATTTAGACGCTTAGGAGTTAATTAAGATCTACTTGTTCTAGTGTGTAATTAGGTAAAAGTGTGTTTCTTTAGTATGCATTAGTGTGCATTTGTAGTTAGGAAATCTGACAGTCACGATATGTTCCTGACATAGAGTGATCCAATGGTTCATACTCTCCTCGACCTTAAAGACCATTGATCCAGGGATTAACACCCGATTGGTCCATGATCTCTATTTAGAGAGCATGGAGGGTCATTTTCCGATGATCAATTGTAAGAAAATTTCCTGTAAAATATCTCTGTAATCTTTTTCTTTTTCATTAATAAACTGCTCCAAGTGGCCACGTTGGTTGGGGCCGTGGATGTTTCCTCATAGGGTTTTTACCACGTCAAAACATTGGTGTGTTGATATTTGATCTGGTTATGTGAGTGGATACTGAAGGTGTTCATCCTTTTTTGGAATACCTGTGTTGTCGAACAAAAAACACATGCAGTATTGACCGCAGGGTTTGGTAGATGGTCTTCAAAGCGGTCAGGAGGTAATCAACTATTCATTTTTTCCTACAGAGGTGTAGTTTCCCTACTATGGACAACTATGATGACGTGGTGTATTATTTTTCCAAGCCAGAAGAATCCCTGCCCTGGATGGGGATAGTTGGTAGCCCCATATATCCTCTAACGGTCCAGCTAGAGGGGGAAATACTATTGATATCGCATGGAGACTTCTTTTCTCAGTTTTCAGGGGTTTCTGTCTTCTACCATGAGCAAGATCTAGAATCCTTTTCCTGGCTCGACAGATTTGGGGGTTCTGGGGTCGCTCCAACGCAGAATAGTTCAATTTTACCCCTTCCTAGATCAGTAGTCTGGTGTGGTTCATATACTCAGCCATCTAAAGTGCCACTTTCTCCCATAGAGTGCATTTTTTCTCCCACTTCAGCTATGACAAACCTTTCATGGTCATTCTTGGATCCTACGTTGTCAGTGTGATCTCCTTCCCTTTCGAGAGAAAAAGGATTTATCCATGCATCACTTCCAGGTAAAGAAACAATTGCTTATTATTTAGGTATTGAAAATTGGGTTTCTATGGATCAAGGTGCGACTCTGGACATGTTCTAACCTTATGAGAAGCAAGCATATTTCTTGGATCAATCAACAACGTATGTGGAGGGGTTTATTACAACGAATTTATGGCCCTCAAAATCTATTGAATGGGTCAGAATTTTTGGTGGGGAGTCTGGGAACAAAACTTGACTACCTCATAACCGAGATCTTACGGGAGTTTCTGAGTCAAGGCATAGGAAATTAAATAAGTGTGTTGGATCTTCCAAGACAAATATTAAGTTTAATATCGATGATGATATAACCCTCTCAGGGGTGGAATAAATGACATATAAAAACCTATTAGGGAAATCATACGGTCGCCAATTTAGTGAGAAAACACTAAAATCTTGGGATGCGGAAAATTGGAATGCGATCTACAACCCTCCCCCCAAAATCAGTCGCTTGTCTAGAGGTTGGTTCATGCTTGGTTTTTTCAGAAAAATCTCATGAATCAGTGGTACTTACAAAAATATGGCTCATCAACTCTTCTCCGATCCTTTTGAAGCTTTGGAACCCCACCTCCAATGCTGCAAGAGAAAGATTGGACTGCATACCCATCTCGGTCCAGATGTCGAACCTTCCCCCTCATCTTTGGAGTGAAAAATTATTTCAAGCAATTGGGAATTTTCTGGGGGAATTTTTAGTTGCATATATGGGTTTCATAGATTATGGGGAGATGTTGGTCGCAAGGATTCTGGTTTTATTAAACATCAGAGAAGGGCTAAAGGAATTCCTTAATTTGAGAGATTTGGGAAGGACTAGAGTCCAAATCCTAGATTATGAAGGAGTACAATTACGTTGCAGGAGGTGCCACAAGTATGGGAACATTGTTAAGGTTTTTAAATCCACTATGAAGGAGCATAGGGATAATTGATCTACATTAGAGAACATAGTGGATGGGGGATTCCAACCTCTTTGGGTGCCAACTCTCCCTCTTCGGGGTCGACCACAGGGGGTACTACTCCGTGTGACCCAACAATGTCGCAGATAGTAGAATCAGAGGCACCGACTGCACAAGAGGGTGACTCATTGGTGTTAGTCCCCACTGGGAGAGGTTTGTTAGCTTGAGAAGTATTTTCAGAGGCCTTTCCACATTTTTTTCTCGATAACCTTTTGGGTATGCCTCTTACTATTTCTCGACCAGTAATGGTTTTTTTAAATATTTTAGTTTTACGTGTTTGGATAGTGGTCGCTCCCCCCAGAATATTCCTTCCTCAATCCTTTCGGCTTTAATCCCTCCTCTCAAGCCCTCAAATTCATCTTCCCAGTCTTCACCGAACACTTCCTTCAAATCAGGCTCCTCGCCTGGATCCCCAATCTCATGACCACCTAAGGATTCTTCCTCCGAGGAGGCTAAGGATTCAATCATTCTATGTCAACTCCTTAATATAACATTATCCATTCCCAACTCAGATCACAAAGGGATGGGTCCAAATCAGGAGATTCAGAAAACAAAAAAGGGATGAGGTATAAACTCCCATATCTTCAAGGCACAATCCCAAGCACTGGTCGACATTTCCTCTGGGAAACAAAAGTCAATTGTTGGGGTGCTTAGCGCAACAAAAACGCCTATAGGGGATCCCCCATGAAACTTCTTACTTTCAATTGCAGTGGTTTGGCGAGTTCCCCAAAAATATCTGCACTAAAGAGGTTGGTTTTGTCAAACCAATCGGATTTTTTTCTTTTACAAGAAACTCTAGTAGATGAAGACACAACTACCAAACTTCTTTTTGTGCTCTTCCTAGGCTGGTCTTTTCTAGTTCTGGATGCTACATGTAGGTCGGGAGGCTTAGTCATTGGATGGAGAGCTCGAAGCATTAAAATTTTAAACTCTTGGGCATTTGACTTAGGCTTAGGAGGATATTTTTTGGTGGAAGGGACTGGAAAGGAGCTAAGAAAAATTAATGTTTATGGACCGCATACAGACCAGAGAAAATTTTGGGTAAACCTGCTTGGTAAATATATTTTGAAGACCAACCTCCTAATTATTGGGGGAGATCTAAATTTCTCCTTGGGGGAGGCTGAAAGTTGGGGCCCCTCAAACCACCTATAAAACCAAGCAGGTTTCTTCAGTCACCTCCTGGACTCCAATGGACTTATTGATATAGCCCCCTTAAAATTCTTACCCACATGGAGGAATATGACAGTAGGGGAGGCCTGTATTGCAAAAAGGTTGCATCATTTTTTGATCTCTAAACCTTTAGTGATGCTTCCTTTCCAATTTCGTCAATGGATTGGTAGTGGAGGAGAATCAAATCATTCCACAGTTTTGTTTGAAATGGAAGGAGGCCCCCAAAATCCATCAACCCTCTTTAAATTCAAATCCTCTTGGTTGAAAGATGAAATCTTTTAGCAGTTGGTCAAGTCAAATTGGACTAACATAAGGTATGCAGAAGGAACTCCGACAGGTATTCAATTTGCGTCAAACCTTAAAAGAATAAAAAAACTGGCTATCCCTTGGGAAAAAGAAAAATAAAAATCAGAGGAACAAGAGCTCCAAAGCATTAAGAATCATATGAGGCTTATACAAGAATATTATGAGACAAGGTTCATGAAATATTTGTCTCATGACAATATGAAAATTATGGAAGCCATGCGTAGACTACTATTGGTGGAACAAGAGGAAACGTGGCAACTAAAAAGTAGAGCTATTTGGCTAGAAAATGGAGATGAAAATTCAAAAAAATTTCAAGCCTATGAAAAATGGAGGAGAGTTGATAACACCATATGGAGTTTAAAGGATTAGGAGGGAAGATCCATTACTTCTTTTGAAGGTCTAGCAAATATGGGAAAAAACCACTTTCAGTCTTTATTCAAAGAAGACAGGAATGTAAATATCACAGAAATCATAAAGGTGGCTTTATATCTCCCAAGTGTTTTGAATGAACAAGTGAATCAAGAATTATATGTTGAAGTCACAGAAACGGAGGTTAAAGAATATCTACTAATATTCTAGAAGGATAAAATCCCTGGTCCAGATGGATGGACAATAGAATTCTTTAGGGTGTTTCTATATCTAATCAGAACAAATCTATTAAAAGTTATCGAGGAATATCGTATCAATGGTAGAATCCATGGACCCTTCAATACTACTTTTATTGCCCTCATTCCTAAGGTAAATTATCATCAGACTTTTTTGATGACTTCAGGCCAATAACGTTGTGTAATTGTATTTACAAAATTATTTCCAAAATCATATCTCGTCGACTAAATCCTTTTCTATCAGAGGCCATATCCAAGGAACAATTTGTGTTTTTAGAAGGGCGACAGATGCACGAGGAAATAAGGGGTAGCTCAAGAAGGTCTACATAGTCTAAAGACTTCAAGATCAAAGGGATCAATCCTAAAAATTGATCTCTCAAAAACCTATGATAGAGTGAACTTGGCTTATATCTGACTTCTTCTTGCTCACCTCGGTTTAAAATTCCCATTTATAGAATGGGTGATGGCATGCATTTCTTCGGTCTCCTTTGCAGTCCTTATCAATGGGGAAACCTCCCCCTTTTTCATCTTAGAAAGGGGTCTGAGTCAAGGATGTCCCTTGTCCCATTTACTTTTCCTTGTGGTGGCTGAAGGACTGATTAAAGTTATAGACTCAGCAGCGAGGGGAGGGAATTTTAAAGGAATACTAGATGGACCATGGATGGATATCACTCATCTCTTATTTGTGGATGATGTCCTCCTTTTTTGTAATGGGTGACTTGGAGATGAAGAAATTCTAGATGACATTCTATCGTTGTTTCAACTAGCCACAGGGATGATAATAAATGCCCAAAAATCTACCATCACTACCTCTGAAATGGATGGAGAGGAAATGGCAGTATATCAGAGGTTTTTTCCCTTCACTTTTTAGGATATTTTAGAAGGAATAAAATACTTGGGTTTTTAGTTAAGGTCAAACAATTATAAGAAAGAATATTGGAAATGGTCGATAACTAAATTAGAGAAAATATTAAATGGATGGATCTTTAGATGGTTATCTAGAGCATGTAGACTCACTCTGACCAAATCCGTATTGGAAGCCATACCAATTTATTGGATGTTGCTATCATGGATTCCCAAAGGGGTGCTAGAAAAAATCAGAATGATCTGTGGTCATTTCATTCGGTCTGAGACTAGAGATAAGTATACTCATCCATGGGAAAAGTGGGAAAGTATAGAAATGCCAAAAGCTTTGGGAGGTTGGGGGCTCAAAAACATTTTCT